>PYAF01005739.1:654561-665829 GCA_007407185.1 Glycine tomentella
TTTGTTGTCTATGGTATAGTAAGTGATTTTTTTTTCTTTCTAATTTTGCTTCAAATATAGAATCAACTATTTAATAAAATTTTATTTTAACAATTTACTTTTTACTTAATGGGTTAATTAAGATTTTATTCCAATTTTTAGTCTTTCAATTTTTTTTTGACAATTTCTAATCCCTCTAATTTTATTTTTGTCCATTATTAATTCCTTATTTATTACTCAAAATTAGTCCCTAGGAACTAAAAGTGATGACAAAAATAATGAAAGTCAAAAAATAATTGAGGAATTAAAAATTAAAAGCTTAAAAAACTTGAAGGAGTAAAAACTCAATTTACCCATCTTAATTTATGAAAATATTTCAAATGTCATCTATTTTGAAGTGGATGGAGTAAAATATTATTCACAACAATAAATTCAACTGGACACAGAAAAGAGAAAAAGTAGTTAATTAAACTATTTATCAGCATGTGTAAAGGTGTCTAATTTGCGAACATAGTCAACCTTCTACAAGTCTCTCTTCAGTAGAAAAAAGATGATGACAAGGACCGATAAATAATGAACAGAATATACTCTAAATACAAATGCATTATATATTAGGCCATCATCAGTTTTCTAGTACTATAAACAGTCAACAGATAAGGAACCAATTTGCAGCTCAAGATAGTCAACCATTGGGTCACTGTAATAACTTTAAATGAATAAAATGAAGTGATTTCCAAATTTCTTTCAGCCTTGGGCTCTCAATCAATGACATAATTAGGAGCCACTGCTAAAATTCGGTAATTTCTTGGGGCGCCTGGGGGTTCTGCTGCTGCTGCTGCTGCTTCCCCATTATCTACCACTATCAAATGGCCCTCTCTCCGAACTAAGCTCTGCAGTACAAAGTGTTTCATATATTTAACATTTACATGTCTGCCAATATATTTTAAATTCTTGGAAGGAAACAAAATAAAAATAACAATTTCAATAAATTTTAACCGATAAGATGAAGTTCTAGAAAGAATGTGTTAGGGTGTGTTGCTAACACTCTTCAACAAAAATATACCTCTATAATAGCTTTAATTTTGGAAATTTCAGCTTGCACCTCATCCATCGAACTGTAGTTGTTCCTCTCATTTTGTTGGTCTACGTACCATTGAATCAAATCTTTTTGCCTCATCCCAGACAAACCGTCTCCTGTAATTAGCAAGTCCAGAGAAAATCCATTTTTTAATATAATAGATTGCATTGGACACATCTAATATCCCTACCAAAAAGTTAGTTAATAAATCTTGATGTACATCTGACAAAGGGGATTCAGAGTTTCAGAACATGAACAAAGTATACAGGACCAATACCTGAGTAATTGAACGTTTAACTATAATGGTATTCAGAGGTTAAATAACAAATTGGCATACAGCGGCATTACTACAAATGGTGAGTGTACAAAAGAAGGTTATGGTCCAACAAATTGAGGTGGGAAGCAGAATGTTGAGGTGATTGACATGTGAAAAACCAAACAGTTGAATACAAGTGCTCAATTATGTTTTCTGAATATTCTTATAAAAATATGAGCAAGGTGGACTGCTGAAATACTTGGGAATCATGAGATGAAAAAAAACATAAGCCTTATGTTCTGTGATAAAAATCAACAGCAGGTGTGTGGTGCAGATGTAAACGTTTCTGGATTCAATTCATTAGGAAATGCATCGGAAGCAATTTGGGATGGGTGCATGTGCTGTTTTGGGTTATTTCAAATGTAAGCTTAGCTGTCATTGTATGTTTGGAGGGCTTAAGACATGTATTAAAATGTAATGGGGTTAGGACAAATGGCTTTGGTTGGGGATGGGGTTTATTATGTATATCTGTTGAAGTCTGTAGGTGGGAAGGGCAAAATAAACCTCATAAGGTTGTAATTTGTTTTTGTTCCAATTTTCACTTGTGCTTGCTTGGAATTGAATTATCAATAATATTTCTTTTGCTTTTCAGAAAAAAGTTCAATAATAAATAAGAATAGTTTCAAGTGATCACCTTGCACAACAGCCTCTTCATGCTGTCTTAGACGCATGATAAGGGCGCTGGTAACTCTCTGATAATATTCATCACTCATAACGAGTTTTCTCACTTGGGGTTTAGATCCATCTGCTGGATTTCCTGCAATATAATTAAACCAATGCATAACTAAGCTTAATCAAGAGATGTTTTCAAGGTAAAATGGGGCAGCACTTTACCATTATTTCCAGCAGCTTGCTGAGCTGCATCGTTTCCCATTTGATCATTAGCATTTCCGGCAGCTTGCTGTGCCACATCATTCCCCTCTTGATCATTAGCATCTCTATTATTATCATTTCCATTGCCACCACCTGCACCATCATTGTGGTTTTGTTCTTGAAACTCAGACAGATCAATCTCACTGGATTCCACACTGCAGGAAAAAGCAAAATAAACTATCACCAAAAACTGTCCCAAAATAAAAACTGAAAAAGATAAGCAAGAAATATCTTTGTACCTTATTATGGAAGTTTTCAGCAGTTTTACTGCTAGACGAACATGACGAGGTTGTACCTGATACCAAATCTTTTTTAGACCAAATAAAGAAAATATACAATCAATGCATAGCTATAATAAGCCTCTGAAACTTAGAGCACCTCATTGTCCAAATGACACCGTGCAATGGCCTCTGACAGTCTGATTAATGCCTCCAACTGCCTAACTGTCATACGATATGCAACCCTACTCCCAGGATTTGTATCACCTCTACGGAGAGCAACATAAGAGTCTACCAATAGTTTTCTGGCATCTGGCGAGAGCTGCATTAATCAGACTAAATAAATAAGAAAGAAGCTCAAGGGCAAAAATTATCCTCATTTAGGAAAGCACTTCATTCAAAAGAGTCAATAACCTTTGGTTTAAGAGTTTTTGCATAAGCTATATAACGCTTCAGTTCTGCTGTAGTGAATGCTGGAGCAAGAGCACCTTCACGCTTTTGATGAACTCTCACAATATGATGAGCTATGTGGTAGTCTGTCTGATCGTCTGGGTCGTCAATCATAACATATACGAGATCAAACCTTGAAAGTATAGCTGGTGGAAGGGCCACATTGTACTGAAAAAAGAAAAGGAAAAAAAAGCAATTAGGCCCAGTTGTACTTAATGGCAAGGTAATCCATAACCAGGTAACAGAACATTTTACCTTAAGCGGTTTAGATTTATCATAGCGTCCTCCAGCAGGATTGGCAGCAGCAAGAATGGAAGTACGAGCATTAAGTGTTGCTTGTATTCCTGCTTTTGTGATACTAATAGTCTGCTGTTCCATTGCCTCATGAATTGCAACCTACAATCCCATCAAATATGAGATACTAGCCAATCCTTATCGTTGGATATAATACAGGTAAAAAAAAAAATGCCTCTTACCTGATCTCTGATGTCCATCTTGTCAAATTCATCAATGCAGCAAATGCCGTTGTCTGCAAGCATCAAAGCACCAGCCTGAAAACAAGATTTTACCATATAAAAAACCAGTAGACATGTAAATATTATGCAAATCAGATAATTATGATTATGCAACACCCAAACATATTGAAATCCTCCTTTCTGTCCTACTCAATACTCATACAGTATCTTCTAGTCGTGTTTCATAAATAGTTATGCTACACTGTATGAGTTGTTAAATGCAAAATTCTCATTGCAACATAACACTATTTGGCATAACTATAACTCACAATCCAAGATGGGTAGACAAATGCATCACACATTGATGTGAAATAGAGGAGTAAAATACATGCTCTAATTTAGTTCTGTGTGCATGTAACATTTTATTATTTCTTGTTTCATTTTGTCCAGGGAGTAATTTCAAGCTAAAGTAGTTTCTAGTACTGCTAATATGCTTTAACAAGTAACAGAGACGAATAGTTGCACTAGTAAAGTATCTCAAACTAGGAAATGTAACACATTTTAACATTTTAAATTCACTAAAACATAAAACACGTCATAATAAAACACAGATAACAAAAAATAAAAAGATTGCAAATTGTCAGGAGCTTGGAATAATACAGATGCCTTGATTGAGAGTGCAACTAATTTTTATACAAGTACAAAAGAGACAGACTATTGACCTCAATACAAAACTCCCCAGTTTCTGGTTCCTTGGCAACGGTTGCAGTCAAGCCAGCAGCAGATGATGATTTGCCAGATGTATACACAGATCTCGGAACTATGCCTGAAGTATACCTGCAACGATAAACTAGCATAATTAGCCATTCAATATGCATAAACCAGTATAAAGTAACCAACAAAAAGGAAAAAGAGGAGTACTTAAGAAATTGAGATTTTGCACAGCTGGGATCTCCAACAACACAAACGTTTATGTCTCCTCTGAGGTTGATGCCTTCATGAGTAAATTTGTGGACACCACCCAAAAGCATAAGAAGGATAGCTCTCTTTATATCTGGATGACCAAAAACAGTTGGAGCAATGCTTTCAACAAGTTTGGTGAAAAAATCTGGTGTGCTCCTCATCCGTTTAATTTCTTCCAGTTCCTGATCCTGTAAAATCACCCAGGCAAATAAATATGGGGTTAATTATCCTTTTTCAAATATATGATGGAAAACTAACCAAGAGCACTATGTTATGTGGAATGGAGAAAAATGATAAAATCAAGAACTACAGCAGACATTGAAAAGAAAAGGAAATGAACCAAATAATCCAACCAGTTTGCCTATTGAACATACATTGATAAATATTGGGGAAAGATATGCAGAATAGCAATCAACCTAAAATGCTTAAATTGATTAAATCAAATGGAAACAGCATGTGATGCTCAGTTAATGATTAAAGCAAAACTACTGCTCTTCACATCAAGATAAATATTCAACATGCTTCATAATAGAGTTAACACCAGTCACAAAATCAGAACCAAATGAATGACGTTATAGTGGATATAGAAGGAGTGCACCATGAAACTTACAGTAAACTGTTGATTGTCTTCATCAGCATCCTTCATTCTATTCCTGATGTCTATTTCTCTTCTACCATCACAAATCTGAAAGAAATCATTCAAAAACCACATCCATTACAAAATCAATATCACATCACATGAACATGCCATTAATGAGACACAAATAACCAACCTGAACAGAGTTGGCAATAAAAGCTAGACGATAGTTGAGGTCTCTGACTCCTAGAGCCTTAAGACCACTCACACCTTCATTTCCAGCTGTAGAACCCTTGCGTTGAGAAGCATCACGGCGGCACTCTGATCTCTCTCCCGGAGATGCTAATGCCATTATGTCAGGTATAACAACTACAGTACCTGTGAAAATCACCCTACAGATAGACAGAATGTGATTAGTTACTCTGATGTTCAAATTCTGACAATCAAAAGAGCCACTATAATTTGACCAGTTCATGGTAATTTGGGGCAAGAGAAGTCTCACGTGTCACCAGCCCTGGCATGTTCCACAATCTCATGACGAAGAATAATATCCAATGACCTAGGAAGAGAGCCTGCAGGTATCTCTTTGGACGTCTCCTGCATTCTGACCCTCTGCCAATCAGCAAATTTGCTCTCTTGGCGCAGCAGTACCCACCTTGTTCGATTGCTACAGGTCGCATTTGCGCAGATTGTTGGCTGCAGTGTGGTATAACATCAGGATGGGAATAGTAAAATAGAAACCAAAATACCCAGTAAATGACAAATAACAATGAATTATAATGAAGTCCAAACTCCAAACATAAACATAACATGATAATGATCAAACATGACAAGAATCAAAACTTGAACATAATATTCATCTTTTAACCACCTCAGTATACTTGAATTGCTGTTCAACATTCTTTATAACACCACCGCATTCCAGGCACTTGAAAGTTCCATGGAGAAGTTCAGGTCGAACCTCACTCGTCCTTGTCACCACTCCTGTCACAGACACAAGCCTTCCGATCTCTGATGTACCCAATTCCCTTAACCTGCAAGAAAGTAAATTTGTCAGTGAACCAATTGCCCATGATTAATTCCATTTAGAATTTACTCATAGCAAATTGAAACACCAAGACATTCAATTTCAATTAAAATTCAACTCAACCAATAAATTAAAAAAAAAAAAACAATTAACCAAGACTGAGTAAACATTGTATAGGAAAAACCATAGACCTTTTAACAATGGGCATGTTATAGAAGGCAATATTGATGTCCTTGTCGGGGCTATCGTCGGACACAAGTGATGGCTTGAGATCCATAACAAACCGCTTGCAAGCGTTCTTCAAATAAGGTTCAAATCTACAATAATAAACACAAACAAGTCTCAGTGCTCCAAATTCTCAAGAAATTATTTTAGGGTTTGGAGATATAAATAGAAACCTCAAATATTCATCGGAGATGGTTTGCTGGAGGAGGTCGCTGAATCTGATGACGTGGTCGAAATCGATGAACATGGTGTTGGATTCATTGCTCTTCATCAATGCGATCTCCGCTTCGTAATAAAGTTCGTTCCGCTGGCTACCAGACCTGAAGCTGCTAATTCCGCTACGATGTTAGTTATTTATTTTAAACGTGAAAAAAGTAAGAACAAGAAGACAGTGACGAAGAAGAGAACCTTTTGAGGAAATCAAGGAAAGCGTTCTCAACCGTAACGGCTTTCTCGTCGACCATGAACCCGCCGTATGCTTCCATTGCTGCTTCTGCTCTCTCTTCTTCTTCTCGCTGACCTCTTGGCGCGGAATTTGGGTTGTCTGAGGTGTTGTCTCGCTCTAACTAATGCTACTCTTACTCTGCGGCGGGAAATGGATAAAGGGAACCAACGCCTTCCCGCCAAAACTTCTCCTTTGTAGGCCTATTTGGGCTCATTTATCACGGTCCAGATCCGCTATCATTATTGTTTTGTTTAATCAATGTTTAAAATTAATCGTGACCACCAATATTTATGCCTTACGTATAAAATCTGTAAGAAATAGACGGAATTGTTATTAGCTTTTAAATGCTAATTTGCTTGTTTGCTTGGGGTTTGATAACTTTTAAATGCTTTTTTTTTTTTTTTACTATGCATTTTCCAGATGTTTTTAGTTGCTCATCATAAAATAATAATACAAGTAACAATACCTCATCGTTTAATAGCTCAAATTGATAGAACGACTAAAACTTTGGATAAAAAAATTAATTATTTTGATATGTTAACGAAAATTTGAAGAATTAAAATTAAAAATGTAAAAAAAAGTTTAGAAACTAAAAATATAATTTATTCTTAAAAACATTGGAGAGGACATTAATTATAGTTAGTGGTGGACTTGATTGACTTATGACTTAAATCTCTTTGAAAATTATTGCTGTTTTGGTTATCTTATTCTAAATTTATCGATGTTTTACAAATTTTAAGTTTTATTATTATTTTTATATATTTTAATTTACAATAATCAGTAAAAAATGTTATACCTGCAATTTAAGATACGTTCCAACAAAATATATTTTATATTCAATAAAAATATTTTAAACTAAATATGATTTTTATATCAATAAATAAAAGTATTCTAAATTAAATACATTAAAACCTTATATTTATTAAATACTCCTTAATATAAATATATCAACTTTAAACATCAATAATAATTTTATATCGAAGGTGATATTTTATTTCAACAAATCATCATCCATACATCTATCCAAATATGTATGATACTTGTTCATCACCATTCTTAAATGGCCCCAATCTTCTCATTTCTTAATTAGGTTCATAATAATTAACTTCAATATCATACTTTTCTACGAAAACTCCTTTTATTGGAATGTGGTAACACTGTAATCCAAGTTTAAATATGTTTTTCATTTTTTTTACTGTTGATTGTGTAAGTTTATTTTTTTAATTTTAGTTTTTGTCATTTTTTACTTTAAGTTTTTGTAAATTTATATTTTTTAATTTTAATTTTTAAATTTATAATACTTAGGTTCATATTTTCAGACATTTAAATTAAAAAAAAACACAAATTTATTTATGAGAACTAAAAATAAACAAAATATCTTATAAAAAATATAAATTTACCTAAATTAAAATTAAAAAAATATCAAACTCATATAAATAAAAACATATTTAAGTTTTAATTTAATAATGCAAAGCTGTCGAAAAAAATTTAAGACTATACACGTGACACATAAGAGTTACACGCAGAGGTGACAGATGGTTCACTTTCAAAGTGAAGGTGGCAAGCAACGAAAGCATCTGAATAACATCAACTGATCTGTTTCAACCCTTAATTTGTCTCTTTCATTCAAGGAGATTACATAATCACTGTCCTCAACACATCACCATGAGTCCTTGCATCAAGAACAATACAAGTGAAATTGAATTCTTTGATCAATTAGAAGCTGGTGGAGAAGCATTAGGACATGCAGATCTACCTTCTCCCATATGGACAACACGACAATGCAGGTGCATGCAGATCAAAAGGGTAGCAGTAGTACTAGCAAGAGGTACATCAACATCAACATGCCCCTTTTTTGTGATTAACTATGTATGTCTCTTTGCGAGTTCACTTTCTTCTAGTTTGCTATTTCACCCACAATGGTTCAAGTAGATGGGTTTCAACTTGGGTTCAAACCGTAGGTTTTCCTCTTTTGATGATCCTAATTTGTGTTCCTTATCTCTTTAAATTCAACAAGAGGGTACCCTTCACTGATTTCACTCCAAGAATGTTGATTCTCTCAATTTCAATCGGTGTTATGTATTCAACAATCTTTTCTTTTCATGGGGAAATTCATACCTTCCCGTTTCAACCTCAGCCCTTTTGCTATCTTCCCAACTACTCTTCAACCTTCTATTCTCTGTCATCATAGTGAAGCAAGAAATAACCTTTTCAAACGTGAATTGTGTGATCCCTCTCACCCTAAGCTCCATCCTCCTAGCCTTGGGCTCTAGCCACGAGAGACCACAAGGGCTCGCCCAAAAGAACTACTTCATTGGATTCTTTTGCACCATAGGCGCAGGCTTGATGTTTGCCTTGTACTTGCCACTGATGGAGAAGATTTACAAGAAGGTGAATTGCTACCAAATGGTGATGGAAATGCAAGTGATAATGGAGGCTGCAGCAACAGCATTGGCCATAGTTGGCATGACATGGGATGGTGGATTCTCTGAGATGAAGGTAGAGAGTCAAATGATGTTTGACAAAGGAAGCAGAGTTTATTGGGTGACAGTGATGGGAAATGCGGTAACATGGCAGCTATGTTTCATGCGAACTGCAGGAATGGTGTTTCTGACATCTTCATTGACTGGGGGAATTTGCATGACATTTTTGTTGTCCATGAATGTGTTAGGAGGGGTTGTGGTCTTCAAAGATGCATTTGGTGGTGTCAAAGTTGTGTCCACTTTTCTCTACATTTTGGGGTTCTGTTCTTATGTTTGTGGCATGTACAAGTACAATCAAATGGGGGAACACAAATTAGCTCCAACCAGGAATAATAGTAGTAATGATTCATTCACTGAGACTATCAGTATCTATTCATATATGGGTCTTGCTAAATGCACTGATGAATAAAGAATTTAAAATAAAAAAATAAAAATAAAATGTCTTTATTGGAATATACATCGGGAATATTTTAGAAATCACATTAAATACACATTAATCATAAATTTTGTTGATTTTTTTATTCTTTTAGACTCTGGTTAGCTCCAACCAGGAACAAGAGTAATAAGGAGTCATCCACATAGATGATCAACATCCTGACTTATTGAACTATCTTTCTATCTGTAGTTCATAATGTCATTCGAGTGTAATTAGAATATTTTTAGTGGTAGATCTCAAATTGAAATCTTAGACTACTTTTTATAGATTTTATAGTGCCACATAGGATTAAAAATATCTCAAGATCTCTTCCGTTTTTTTTAATGGTAGATATCATTTTGAGATCTTAGGGAGAAAGAAAAATGAAGAATTTTTTTTAACAATGTACAGATCTTAAGAGATTCTCTACAAGAACTCATCCTCCATGTTGGAGATCTTTTCAATTCCTTTATTGGGTGATCTAATGAAGATCAGATTTTGAGCTTAAAATCCTTATTCAAGATCTTACACTAAAGATGTTCTTAGCTAGATTGAGAAGAGTGCCAATCGGTAATTGTAGATGTCAAATTGTCAATATTCTCCTAGTTACATCTATTTAGATATCATGTACAGTCGAAAAATTGTTATGTGTATTGTATAAATTTACTCCACAATTAATGAGTGTTTTTAAAATAGCATAAATTCATGAATGTATGAAAGATTCATTAAATAAACCACGGCTAAATGTCAACAAAATGCTGAAGAAAAACGTTTTTATTCATATAAACTATCACATTATGTAAGAGTAAAGATTTCTAGGATCTTATTAAATATAATATATGTGCAGCTACATATATCATCCACGCACGCTTTTCTTTCCTATGTGAGAAATTTTTGTCTCGTTAGATGCATTCAAACCTTTGTAAGTTAGCTCTTAGTAGACATTTTTTTAAGACCTTAGTAGACATATCTAGATACTGTTTGTGTATAGCAGCAGGTAATTATTTGGTTATCGATAGTTTAATTAATATATCAAATCTGACTACATCATAGTTTGGTGCCAATATATAATTTTAAAGAAGTATCTTTTAGATAATCACCCTTTC
The DNA here is from genome assembly GCA_007407185.1 of Glycine tomentella. NCBI lineage: Eukaryota > Viridiplantae > Streptophyta > Magnoliopsida > Fabales > Fabaceae > Glycine > Glycine tomentella. The sequence continues at coordinate 665,172 of PYAF01005739.1, forward strand.
TAACATATTAATTCATCACAGTTAAAATTGATTTAGTCTTCCAAAACTAGAGCTCATTATTGGATTATGAAAAGTAGATATTTATCAAAGATTAAAAAATATTGCTCTGTATTGTGATTATCTCGTAGATATAAAATATTTATCAACTTTTATAGATATAATTAATTTTACTCAGAAAATTTGATTAAGATTAATCACACTTTAGTGGGATTTCTTCTATTAATCACATTACTCTATCTGCAAAACTCTAACATATCTGCAAAACTCTAACATGAGATCTTATTTAATGATTCAAAGTCAATTCCATCCAAACTATCACAAAGCTGGTACAAGATAATTTAAAATAAAAGTTATCACAATGCTGGTACAAGATAATTTAAAATAAAAATTGGCATACTAACATTATTTGTAGGCTTTAATATGTTTTTATTATCTCAAATATGGGTTATGTTATTTTCAATGCCTCAAATTAAAAGTTACATTTTTTAGTTCTTCAAATTTGAAGAATATTATTTTTTAGCCCCTCATGTGTAGTAAAAAATTATCACAAATTGTTCATCAAAACTTTAAAAAATTAATCAAGAGAGACTAAAAATATTTTTCAAAATTGAAGGACTAAAAAAAGTAAATTAAAATTTAGGAAACCAAAAACAAAGTG
>PYAF01005739.1:665929-695031 GCA_007407185.1 Glycine tomentella
TTTAATCAATTAAGTTTATTAAAGTTTAAAATGAAATGAAATTAGTTGTGTCAACAATATTTTTACTAGAAACCCTCAATTGTTTTATATCAAAATATTTAGGATTTTTATGACGAATTTAGGAAATAAAATAATTTTAAAAAAAGTAAAAAATTTAGTAAAAATTAAAAGTTTATAGGACAAGATTAGAAATTGTAGAGAGAAAGTTAATATGAAATAGTGAGTAAGTTTTAAATAGAAGAAAGTTTAACATAATTTAATCGCCTGCCTCATTAAAAACCTTGCCAAAAAAATTCAATGAGACAAAACTATAACAAAGGAAAAATGAGTGCATAAAGTTCTTATTTCTTCCCCTCATGCAGACAATTATCTTTAAGACAACGACATCAAATATTGTGAACCAATTGCCCAAAAGTCTTTCCTTGACAATGACTTTATAAAGAGATCAGCTAAATTCTCTTATGAACAAACTTGTTGAACATTTATATCATTATTCTTTCGGAGATCATGAGTGAAAAATATAATTATTATTCTTTCAATTGAGGACATTATTTTCACATATAATTGTTGGTGTACGCCATTTTTCCTGAAGATAAACCACAAGTTTCTCGTACATATTGAAATAACATGCATATAATTATCTTCACAAATAACCTGCATCTAAATAGCCAATTAGATATGACATGAATTTTTTTTAATAAGATAAATCAATATTGATTGTTCCTCTACGAGAACAAAGTATATGATTCACTCCATTTTAATATATTTGTGTAGGTGAATAACTATATCTTGCTAATAAATTGACAACAAATGTTATATCAAGTAGTGCATAATTTTTATTACTCTTACAACACTAAAATATGGTACTTTAGGATCATGCACATAGTTCTTCATCCTTTTCTTGAGGTCTAAAAGGATATTTGTCCACATTTAATTACCTTACAACCATTGGAGTGTGTAGTTGATGCAAATTATCCATATAGAACCTTTTAAGCATATTTGTAATCCCTAACAAAATTTTGTCCTTCATAGATATTTCATCTCAAAAATTTTCTTTAAGCAATCTATAGCTTTTGGAAGCTCTTCAGGAATTCCAATGATATTTATCTTATTTACATAAGCAACAACTATGAAAAATCCATTTTCAATTTTTTTTAAGAACAAGTGGTATTATTTCTATACCATTCTTTTAAGAAATACTCACTGGAATTATTATGCTATATGCATCCTGATTGTTTAAATCAATAAAGAGACTTATTCAATTTGATTGAGTAATCTTCTCTAGAACTTGCAAAGCTGGGCAAATTAAATCCTTCGAGGAGTTTTCATATAAATGTAATTTTCCATAAAGTCATATAAATTGGTTGCAATAACATCCATCACATGTAAATGGTTCCTTCATAAGCAACCATACTAACTAAATATCGAAAAATACTTGCATCCACTACAAGTGAACGTGTCTCTTTAAAATCAATGAGTTGTTATGAAAATCCTTAAGCAACTAGTCATACTTTGTATCTCACAATTTCACCATTTTCATTTGCTTTAACACAAAAACCCATTTTATTGAACTGGTTTTACACCTTTAGGTATATGGACTACAAGTCCAAAAACTTTGCTTAACAAGCGAGTCTAATTATGCTTCAATAACATCTTTTCATTTTTTTGACCAATAATTTCTTTGTTGAAAATCACTAATGAACTTTGGTTCTTGATCCTCCATATAATTAATAACATTTAGCACTATATTACAAGCAAACATATCATCAATGTTGACTTCATTTTGGTTCTATTCTATTCCATTCATGACATAATTTGTTGAGATCTCTTCATTTTCAACAATTTCAGGTACTTGAGTTCTTTTGGAACTAAATAATTATGTTAGAGAAATCTTTTTAGATTTTCATAATCTCAATTTGGCCATTTAATTTTTAACTTCTTTACTTAATTGAGAATTTTTATCTATGGAACCAACAAATCTATCACGCTTTCTACGTGTCTATGACTCATTTTGGAATATCATGTCCAACAAGGACATCAAAATTTATTGGAGTCTTAGTCGTTGATACATATGATTTAGCCACTCTTTTGACTAAACTTGATAAATGAATTATCTTTTCGAACTTCTGGTCCATATTGTTTTGTTTGAGGATTAAGATAATAATTCATTCAACTAATATCTCTTTCCAACTGCTTATTCTTTCTCCCTAATGTTGGGACAACTGATTCAAAATAACAATTGACAAACTAAGTCATGTATATGAATATTCATTCTTAACATATACTCCCAACCTTTGTTCAGAACTGATCTTAGTGTGTTGTGATGGAAAAAATGGAATATATAATACATCCACAAATTCTCAAATGAAAAATATTAGGTTGCTCACCAAAAATCAATTTCAAAGGAGAGAACTAATTATAACTTATTGGTGTGGTGTGAATCAATATTACAACATGCATGATTGCATGTCCTCAATAAAACATTGAAAGTTTTGATTTATCATGAGTAATCTTTAAATGTTTAATAAGTGATTCCGCAAGTCCATTTTGTATATGAACATATGCTACAAAATGTTCAATAGTAATTCCAATATACATACAATACTCATTAAAACAATGAGATGTAAATTCAACATATCAATACATTTTCTTAATTGGATGATTTGGGATATGAGTTCTTAGTCAGATTAATTGATCTAACAATTTCGTAAACGTCCGTTTGCGAGTTAACAACAATAAACATGTGACCATCTAGTTGATACATCATAAAATATCTAAATGATCCACATGGTGGGTTATTGGTCCACAAATATCCCACCGTATTCGTTCTAAAAATAAAATGGACTCATTCTCAATTTTTTCTAGTGATAGTCTAGTTACCAACTTTTCCCTTGGGAATAGATAGTACATGAGAAATCATTGGACTGAAGAATTTTTTGACTCTTCCATGGGTGTCCACATGAATTTTCAAATACTTTTTGCATTATAGTTGACACGGGATGACATAACCGGTCAAGTCAAACAACAATTTTTTTATTCATAAACTTCTCCTTTACTATGTTATGTGTTTCTATTATACTAATGTGTAGTACAAATCATAAGAAAAAGCTCATAATTTCTTCAATACTCATTTGTATTTCTAATGTGGAACTTTGTTCCTCCAGGTACAATAAATAATTAGTTCTTTTGGAGCCTTCAATTATATTTGTAGTACCAAAAACAATATCAACATTGACTTATTGCATTACTAAACAAGAAAAATGTTGTTATTCTTCAAAGAAATGAGGAGTATAAATAATCAATGTGACAATTGTTTAAAAAAATATATTTAAAGGACATCAATATTAATCTTATAATTAAAATATTTATTGTCTTAAAAAAACTTACATAAGATCTAATAACATAAAAACATAGATAACACAAAATATTCTACAAATCATAAATTCAAGAACTTAGTATGAGAAAATTTCTTTCTTGACACTCATCACCAATGAGATTGTCCATAAGCATAATAATTAAATATTGTTGCATTTACTCCGGGGAATGAAGCATAACCTAGCAAGTGGTCCTTGTGATATTTATCAAAAGTTTACTGTTTTGCTCAATCACAAAAGACAATAAATTAATTTCAAAATATGCATATTGACATATAAATCAATATAAATTAACAATCATAATATGAATATCTAATGAGAATGTAAGGGAAAAGGTGACAAAAATAATAATTACATATAGAGTTAATCTTTTACACACTTTAATTTTCAATGATATATATTATTATCTTTAAATTATGATTAAAAAAATATCAATATACTATAATAAAAAGAAATAGAAAGAACAAAAATAAAAACAAATAATCAATCATAAAATTGACTAATATGTATATCTCACACTGTAATTAAAAAAAATGATAATATAGCCAAAGACGTAACAATATTGGAGTGTGATATATAAAGTCTCTACTAATAATATCAATTAGGAAATAGCATTTTAGGTGTAAGGAAATATGGTCGCTTTTGATAATCATTATCATATGTATATTTGGAATCTAAAGAAAAGAAATATGTCTCGTAGCTTTTATAATTCTTTCATAAAATATATGTTCAGTACAAACATCGACCACTCGGACTTTAAAGCTAAATATATGCCATTGAGAAATTAACCACACAAAAAGCATTGAACCATTGTGAATAGATGGAATTGATCGTTTTCAAAATAAAATCGAAACTCTCATAATGTATATGTATGCAAAATTCAAGCAGATGCCATATTTAATTATAATGACATTAATCACAATAGATAAATTAAATTGAAATAGAAAAATAAGATCTATGCACTTGATCGAATTATTATAAAACTCATACGACCCCAATCATTACGATACTACTTTCTCAATTCTAGTGAGAAAGAACTAATCTTTTCAATTATCATTCTTCAAGAATGAAAAATTATTTATTTTTCAATTTGTATTATTTTTCTCATTTTTGGCATGATTTTTTTAATTTTTTTTCTTTAATCAAGGTCTTCGGGACCTTTTTTACAAAATATTTTTAGAAAAATACATAATTATTCTCATTTCTTGTCACCACTAGAAAAATGCAATCCAGCGACTGAAATTAGTGACTAAACAATTTCAGTCGCTAATAGTGACCGAAATAGCAATGGGATAGTTTCTGTCGCTACTTACAACGGTATTTGCAACCAAAGTTAATCGTGATGGTTATCCGGCATTATCAATAGAATAAACTACCAAAAGAGATGTCGCTGAAAACTTCAATCGCTATTTCGGTCGCCATATGTCTAAAAACATATTATAGCGACTGAGGTAACGATTGAAGTGGACTTGAAAGTACCGACTTGGTCATTGTTATGATAATAGCGACCGAGAAAATGTCGGTCTCTATAAGATTAAATAGTTTTGAGATTAGCGACGGAAGTAGCGACCGAATGTGTTTTTACTAAAAAATTAAGTAACTAAATTTTTTATTTATTATAAATCATAATAAACATATAATATAATTAAATAAATTTTATATTTGAAAAGTATTGAAATTATTATATTAGTAATATTTTTAAATTATCAAACCAATATTTACAATATTTTAAAAATCATAATAAATATATAATATTTTAATTCTACTATGATAATTTTTAATAAAATTAAAAAACCAATATTTATATTATTTGATTAAGATAAATAAATTATGCTTATCATTAGTCTTTTAATTTGTGTTTTGTACAAAATAATTGTTTGTTTGATATAATTATTTAAAAATTATAATAGATAAATATCCTTTATAATATGAAAATATGTCATAATTAAATTTTGTGAAATTAAGTATTTTAAAATATAAGACATATATGTAAGTGTAAGTGGAATTTATGGATTGATGAAGACCCAATTTGACTTTAGTACAACATGTGCACTAAGCAAGATCTAGTAAGATGCAATGTGTAACTTGTTCATTCACTAAAATCCCAAATTAACTTTAATTTAAGGCTTAATTGCAAAAAAAATTTATTGAAATTGGATTCTTTTTTTTTTTAAAAAACAATTTTGGATTTTTTTAAAATTGATTTTGGATTATTATCAATTATTATTTTGGATTTTGAAGTATGAATTGACTTTTCTTACTCAAATAATATTAGTTATATTTTAATATATAATAGATATACATACAATTTTGAATTTTTAATATACATCGTGTCAAATCAGACCAATTATTAACCCACCGGTTGGATCACTGACCCACTACCTCACTAAATAGGTGAAATGATGCCATTTTGCTAGTTATTGTACCTGCAGATCAAGCACATGAAATTGCTTCATCTCGAGCCCTAAAATATGGAGAAGGTAGACTGTTTGCATGGTTCTTTTTAGGATTATTGCTAAATAAAACTTGTGGAATTCTTCTTGAGTACTTGTATGATTTCCTTCTCTATTAGGTATTAGCTTTGTCATTGTTAATTGACTAAATAGGCAAAAACATATTTTTGTTGGTACCAGAACCATTGGCATTATCAGTAAAATAGATCAAGCTGCATCAGAACACAAAGCACTAGCTGGAGTACAAGCTCTCTTTTTGAATTAGGGTCCTGCAAAAACATCGAACATCCCTTGAATTGCATTGATTGGTCAATCTATTTGAATAGCTACGGCACGGTCTAGATATGTTGGTTTTGAAAATTCATTAGAAACTGCATGGAGAGCAGAAAGTGAGAGCCTCAAGTCCATATTGATAGGAGCTCCTCCGAGTAAGCTTGGAAGGATCGCTTTAGTGGATGTCCTGGCACACCAGATTCAGATTCGTATGAAGCTTCAGCTTCCTAACCTTCGTTATGGGTAAGTTTCATGTAGTGTAATGACATTTTCTCATTAGTTATTTAATTAATTAATTCAATTTGTTAATAAATTAGTGACCAAATTAGCAACCAATATTTATTTTAATTATTTAATATTAAATTTTTAATTATTTAGTAGCCACCGAAAATTTGCGATTGAATATTTTTGTCGCAGATTTGGTCCAAAGCAAAACAGCAACCAAATATGCAGCGATCGAATTTGTGTACTTGCAATCGAATGTTTCAGTCGCTAAATAACGACATAATTCATATAGGTTGCTCAGGGCTTAGCAACTAGGGTTTTTGTGATGCACTGAATTCAATTGTTATTTTGGTGTCTAGCACTTTTAGCGACCGAATTTAACGATTTAGCGACCGAATTCTGTGGTCGCTAAATCATGGTTTTTGTGTAGTGGGTATGCATTTTATTCTTTTCTTTTAAATTTATTTTCACTTTTGATGAGAAAATTATTTTTTTCTCCTCTATTTACAAAGTATTCATACTTTGTTCTTTTATTTTCACTTTTCACATAATTTTCTCACTTCTGGTAAGAAAATTATTCCTTTCTTCTCACTTTTACTTTTTTGTTCACTGCTAGTGAGAAAGAAATAATCTTTTCTTTGAATTTTTTTTCCACTTCAGGTGAGAAAAAAATTTTAATTTTTTTATAAGGTCTTCGAGACCTTTTACAAAAATATTTTTAGAATTTTTTCACTTCTAGTGAGAAAGGAAAAAAATATTCTTAAAAAGTTTCTCCATTAATAAGGTCTTTAGGATCTCTTTCAAAAAATATTATTAGAATTTTTTTATTTGGTAGTGCATTCGAGGCACATTATATCTAAATAAATTTTGTATTATGTAAATAATATAACTATAACATATAAGAACCAAATTAAACTCATAATATGAATATTGTGATTAGGGAGATTAGAAGGATCTTACCTTGAAACGTGAATTCAAAAAACATGACTTTCTTTGATGAAATTCTCTTCTAGGCCTTTTCTTGTGGGTTGAAATACCAATTGCAAATATGCTTAATGGAACAAAAACAATGTTTTGCTAATTTTTAAATATAATATAACTTGGAGGAGAATAATAGAGAGAAAGTAAAGAAAAAGAGTATAGAGAGAATGATAATTGTGCACATTCAAATAACACTTACAATTTTTTTTATCAGCAAATAAATATTTTATTTATATTAAACATTGGGAACTAGAAGTACATTAATTGAGATACAACCCAAATCCACCCAATCTCTAATCAATGGTTACACAATATTAATTTACACTAACATTCAACTTTAGCATTCTAATGAAGTCCACCTATACACATCTTTATCTGTATTTATAGAAGTGTTTACATATTATTCATCAACAAGGTTCTCATATGAGTAACGAGAATCAAATCCACACCCTTATGGAGTATGAGTTTATTTTTTACCAACTAAACCAACTTTTGTTAATTTTTCCTAAATTACTCTGTATGAGACTAATAATATCTTCCAAAAGGTGATGAAGTCTATTAATGAGCACTTTTGAGATGATATATATATATATATATATATATATATATATTGTAAACAACATGTTAAACTATAATTTTCATTTTCCTATTTTATTCAATTCACAATTTGAGTATTTCTATAAAAAATAGAAATATTTATTCATCATATTTTTCAAAATCAAGAATTTTGTTTCAATAATTTTAGGATGTTAAGTTAATAATAACATGTTGATAACTAAATCATTGACATGAAATTATAATATTAGATGAATACAGCATAAACATTATAATATTTATATCTATGAGATGTGATCATGAATCTACACACATAATACCCACTTCCTTGATAGAATTTAATTTTTGAAACCAAAGGTTGGGATTGTGATGTGGCAGCCATGGACGAGGGAGAGAGATATTTGATTTGAAAAAGTAAATCTTTCTTAATCATGGTCATGAAGTTGTGTATATATACTAGTATATATAGATACACACGTTTAACTTTGATCTGACATCTCATTTCATTTATTGTTTCATGAATAAAATTAATGTTTAATCTCGGCATTTCATTTATGATTATATAAATAAAATTAATGAATTATCCCAATATTTAATTTAATTTCATTTATTGTTACATGATTAAACTAGCATAAATGATTTTTTTAATGATAAAGAAATTAAAATATGACAAAAAGTATCAAAATGTCTATTTTAATTAATTCAATAAATCGTATTACATTATCTTCAATTCCTTCCTATAAAGTAAATGACAAAAAGTCTGAAACCCAAGCCTGTACCACAAGGTAGTGATCAAAGATATCATCCAATCAAGGACCTCCATTGATAACCTTCTCCATTTCCACCAAAAGATCATCAAATTTTACCATTAAACCCATGTCCAAACATAAACTATATTCATACCTCCAAACTGCAGGTTCCAAATCAGCTTGAGTCTATCCCGCATTGTATAGAAGTTGAGACTTTTCCCAAGCAGTTTCACATTTATAGCATCTCTCCCCTAGGCATCCATAATTAATTCTCATAGAATTAATAGTCTCATCTATATAACAATTAGGCTTTAACTTATCACCATCGATCTTCTAAGTCAATCTTAAACTTATTCTCTGCTAACAAATCCATGTGATCTCTTTTGTGGGAAGAGGCATGTGTTGCCCTAAAAGCTTGTGACAAAAGGAATTTTTTTTTGTAAATAATCTCCTCCACCCTACGTACCCCCATCATATCAGGCGGTTCAGGTAGTGATGATCGACGAACTATGTGTGTTGTATTATAAGGGTTCGCTCATTTTTAACGTTGTTACTCTCAATAAAAATTATATTTACTTATTTATATAATTTGGCTAAATTTTTACGTACGTTTGAATTTAACAAAATTTGAAAAGGTAAGACTTTAGATATTTAGTCTCGAATTTAGACATTTAATCAATGACAAGAATCTAGATATAAAAATCTAAAAATAAAAAGTTCATTTTGTTTTAGAAAAGTAGAGAAGTGCGTTGGCCATTTTCACTTAAACAAACTGCAAAGGTTAGGTTATTAAATTTTTAATCTACAATTAAATTAGTTCGACTCAGTTCATCAACATAAACATCTCTCTTGACTCAATAGATGACAAGAATACATATGCCATGACCAACCCATTTTAACAGTCCTATTAGTTGGATAGGTTATTGCCTGTTGTCAAATTCTTATGTGATAATTATTAATTCATTTACCCTTTCTGTGTGTTTTCAATTTTCATGCTCAATTTTAAAATAATAAGTTAATAACAATCTTTTTTGTTGTCATGAGCATTTAAGCACGGCAAAATTATCTATGCTTGCGAATGAAATCTATTATATTAACATAATTTAAGGGATAGATTTTTTTTTCCTCACGGAAGGAATAGTTTGTTTCCTACACTCATATATTAAATGGGACAGAAGTGAAATATTGTGATGCGGACACTCAGTACATGATTAATGAAATTATTTAAAACTCTCTTAATTGTTCAGATAAAAAATTAATAAAATGAACATATTATTATTTAGAGAACTTCTTTAAATTAATTCTTTTTAGTTTTTTTTTTGTTGTACTTTTTAATAAATGTGATATATGTAAATAATTATTTCTTTTATTGGTAGTAACTACTAGTTATTAATGATTAACTTTTAATAGGAAAATCGAACACAGATTTTTCTTCTTCTTTTTTTTACCACCAATTCAATTTTTTATTCATATATGTAGATATCTGTCAAACAGGCAAAGCAGATGGATTATGAAACAAATTATGGCGTTAGACGACTAAGATGGGGAAGCCGTTAGGTTCTCACACCACTACTACTTCTATAAGCCTAGTGCTCTCTGACAATGAAGTTAATCCTATTTGTTTTTGTGTTCTCACCTTTTACTATTAATACAATCAAATTGATAAAAAAGTCCTAATAGTAACTGTTAAAGCTAGGTGACAGTCAAGGTATCACATGTTTGAGTCTGTAAACAAAAAGAAAAAAAGGCGTTAATTAAAAGAGTTTAAACTTTTTCACGTCTGGTCTATTAGGTTTGAATGTAACTGATGATAACAGCTGAGACCTTGAAATGATGACTTTCAAATTCACAATTACCTATATACAATAATACAAACAAAAAACAATGGACAAAACCAGGCAAAGAGCATCACCAGTAACTGAAAGCTGAGATTCCAGAACATGTTATGCGTGACTCACTTCAAAATCTCGCTAAGCTTTTTCCTCTTGGTCAAAAAATCCCAGTAAAGTTAAGCAACAGATTTCATGTGACACCAAAGCTGTAATAGCTACAGATAACCATTGCTAGTGAATGGTACTTGGTGATGTTGTCATTAATAACTCGATTAGCAAGAATTTACAGCGTGTTTGGAGACACGTCTGGTGGCCAAGAAATCACATCCAGTGAGGAAAAAAACATGATAGCAACCATTGGGAGCTTCTATTTAGACGTGAAAAACTACGATAATAACATCATATCGAACACGCAATTAGTGCTCCTTAATCGAAGAATCAATTCAAAGATAAACAATTTGTGTTTATAAAATAGTAATTTGAGAAAACATTATTTATACATTGAGAATGTATCAAAAGAAATTTAAACATCGAGAACATAGAATTGAATAAGCACATAACTTTAATCCTTTTTTTTAAAAAAAATAGTGTTGATCTTTCATGAGAACTCACATTTTATCTCGATAATTCACGTAAAAAAATTGTTTAAAGCGATAGAAATATTATTGAGGTGAAATTTTTGACAAGATCCTCGATCTCCTGCCTTTGCAACAAAGATATTTCTTACAGCAAAAATCTGAACCATTAATCACATTGTCTCGTTTAATTGTTGCACAAAAGCTAATCAATATATAGTTGTAATTTAACTGGATGTTTGCTGTAGACAAAATTAGCAAGAGAGAATCCATTTTGGCAAAACTTCAATTCTCATTAGAAAATAAATAGCAAAACACCTAATAAACTACATAAAAATTTTGTTCAACAATTTGAGTCTTGGCCAAACTAGTTAACTACACCAGAGCTTGAAAATTGAGGTACTATAGTACCACACACTACCACTTCTTATCCAAGTTCTATAGTTCAACAAGTCACACTACTATACGATTCCCGTTGGGGATCAACTCTGTGGTAGATCCACCACTGCTGTTCCTCCTTTCAGCTGCCTTCTGTTGCTCCCTTTTAATGTACATGCCATAGACATAAGAGCAGAAGCCCCAAATGCACAAAACAGTGGCCACAGCCTTAAAACCTTTGAAGGCATCATGGTACACCAACCACCCTGCCAACACATTCATGGACAACAAAGCAGTAGCAGAAACCCCTCCAGTTAGTGAAGATGTGAGAAAGACCAACCCTGCAGTTCCCATGAAGCAACACTGCCATGTCACCACACTTGACACAACCGTCACCCAGTAAAAAGTGGATCCCTTGTCAAAAACCCTCTCAGCTTCTTCCCTCATCTCAGAAAACCCTCCTTTGTACACCATGCCTCCAGTGGCCAACGCCGTGGCCGCAATCTCCATTATGAGCTGCATCTCCATCACCATTTCGTAGCAGTAAACCCTCTCGTAGATCCTCTCCATCAGTGGCAAGTACAAGGAAAACAAGAAGCCTGCACCTATGGTACAAGAGAACCCTATGAAGTAGTCCTTTTGGGTTAGCCCTTCTGGCTTCTCGTGACTAGAGTTCAAGGCTAGAATGATGGAACTCATGGTGATGAGGATCACGGCATTAAGATTTGAAAATGTGATTTTTTGTTTTACAATGATGGCTGAGAGAATAAGGGTGAAAACAAGCTGAGAGGATAAGAGAAGTGATGAGGTTGAGACTGGGAGATATGCCACTCCCCATGAGAACAGAAGGTTATTAAACCCTAACATAACACCAACACAAAATAAATACCATAACATCTTTGGAGTGAAATCTGAGAAAGGCTTCCTCTCAGTGTAATTGAGGAGACTTGGGAGAAAAATGGGAATGACTAGGAAGGGAAAACCTGCACACTGGACCCATGAAGAGACCCATTTGCTAGATCCTTTGTGGTTAAAGTAATATTTTGTGAGCAAACTAGAGGAGACTGACCCCACAAAGAGCAAAACATAATTTAGAAACAAGAGGGGCCTATACCTCTTGTTTGTCATACTCTTTTGATCTTCATGATGATGGTGTTCTATGTCGTCCATGAATGGATTAAGATGTGGAAGTGATGCTTCTGGACCTGCTTGATCAATTGATTCAATATCGCTTGCGTAGTCCTTAGGGGTTGAGCTGAGAAACTCATGATGCAATGGTGGGGACTGTGATGTGGCAGCCATGGAAGAAAGAGAGATTTGATTTGTCAAAGGTAAAAGTCTCTTTGAACTTTTATATATATATATATATATATATATATATATATATATATATATATATATATATATATATATATATATATGCGTTTAACTATGATACTGACATCTCATTTATGGTCACATGAATAAAATTAATGAATTATCCAGCATTTCATTTATTGTTACATGATTAAAACTATCATAAATGGATTTTGAGAGAAATTAATTATAAAGGATTTAAATTTTTCTATAAAAATTAAATTTTATCTTTTTTTTATCTTTTTTTATTTTTTAAAATTGAACTTAAGTATTAAAAGATTTATAATAAGTTATTACACGCTATTCAATTAACTGAATTAGATTCTCTTGAAAAATTATTATAGATAAAATATATTTTTGATTCCTCTAGAATATGTGAAATCTAGAATTGGTTCCTCCAAATATTTAAGTTCTTTTGAAATTTTAACATATTATGTTCATCATGTATGTATGTTAATTATGTGATCAGTAAATTGAGCATGGTCATTAGTATTTTAACATGCATCACTGTCAATTTTTTTTAAAATTGTTGTACAAATGACTCAAACATAATGTGTTCACCCCATTTGTCATGTAACCAAATTCATTAACACAATTAACAAATTGGATGAATAGTAATATGTTATCAAATAAAAGGGACTAAAATGGAATAATTTTTTTTGAAGGATTAATTCTAGATTTTAAATATTTTAGAGGAATAAAACATACTTTACCTTATTATTATTTATTAAATTTTAAATAATTAAGAAATTTCTATATATGTAATTTAATAGTAAAAATAATTTATATTTTAAATATTTTTTGATATGCTAACATAAAATAATATGTTGAAATATCAAATAATTTTTTAAATTGGATGAAACTTTGTAAACTTCATCTATTTCACAATTTTAATACAACAATTGGATAATAAATTTTTTTATTAAATGCGTTATTTTACTAAATTTGATAATTTTTTTTATTATTTTACTAATTAATATCCTTAGGTCATTGATTAAGAAACTAAAAAAAGAAAAAATTATTAAAAAAAAGATCATAACCCACACAATTTTTATCTTTCAATAAAAATATTTATACTTTAAGTCCTTAATCAACACATAAGGACATCCGTTAGCATTTGTCTTTTTTTTATTACAATAGCGATAATGATATTTAAACTTGTAACCGTATGCAAACTATCTCAACATCCTATCATTATCCCAACTCTAGTAGGTTAACTAAAACTAATAATGTCATGTGATATTGTTTACACTTTACAATGCACTTTATATCTCAAAATGACCGATGCTTAAAGTTTTTGTACACAAATTAAGAAAACAAGTATTCCTTGATAATTAGTATTTATATATTATTAGGGGATAATTTTATTAAAATATCCTTGTTCTCTTTCTTTATTTCAATAAATGTATTATTAAAATTTTCTAAGACAAAAATGTTTATTAGGGGGCAAATTAAAATAGATGTTTCAATATTTAATTGAAAAGTGAAAACATTGATCAAATTGAAAAATTTTCAAGAGACTAAAACTACATTGTTTTGGGATGGAGGGAGTGATATCTTTTTTTGTACCAAAAAAAATACTACTACATTTATACACTTAAACAATCAAGGTATGCCAAGAGGTAATTCTCAATCGATTCAATAAGGTATATGAGTGTTATAAATTTTTTATATCATTTTCAATTCTTATAAATAAATAAAAAATATACTCAAGGTATAATATTTAATATGTATAGTTAATATTTCAAACAAATAATGTGTATATATTGAAAAGATATATAATCTTAAATGTATATGATAAAGTACACTACCAATAACAATAACAATCACATTTCTTAGCATTCTCAAATAATTAGATTCAGACACAACTTGTGGTAAAAAAATTTATTAATCATATAAACATTAATGTGCATATTTATTATGTCAACAAAATTAATGTTTATATATTGGGGAAATATATAATCTTTAATGCATCTGATATTGTTACCTGCTATTTGAAATAAATTAACAACTCACTAATGTTTAATTATACATATATTTTTCCACTCAATTTCCTTTTTATTTTTTTAAATACTCGTCTTAAAAATAAGTCACAAAATCAAAGAAATTATTTTCCCATTACCAAACATTTTCCATCATGATAATTCGGATTACATACGTTTAAATCTCTTTTATCATTAAAACATTACTGGTAATTCATTGTTTTTTTTTTTTTATCATTGAGAATGATAACAAAACACATACACAGGAAACAGAGAGCTAGCTGCCTCTTGGGAAAAAAGTACCCAAGGAATCAGTAATTGAAAGTTGAAACGGCTCGTTCGAGTTCTCTGTATTTTGACTGTTTTTTTACTGGATGTATTCTGACTTTTATCCTTAATTAACTGACCAATAATATTTATTTGAAAAAACGTTCTGCCATTTATTCAATTACAAACTACTACTACTAGGTATGGCGTTTCTAGTCAATCTTCAAACTTCGAAGTATACTTGAAATCCTACCTGTTTTTTTACCTTTAACGTGCAAACGCGTTTCATATTATGATGGTACATCTCAAATAGTGTATGTGTCTTTTTTTATTATTATTATTTTATGCAAAATTCATGGTGGATCTTACAGTGTACATGTATTTCTCTTTCTTGCAGAAAATTTTTCGTCACTGAAGAGGATCTTTATTCCCTTTTCATTATCTTTTCTTTTTTAATAAAAAAATAATATCTTTCCATTTCGTGTTTAAGCATTTTTGTAAAATAAAAATAAAAAATAA
Source organism: Glycine tomentella (assembly GCA_007407185.1). Lineage (NCBI taxonomy): Eukaryota > Viridiplantae > Streptophyta > Magnoliopsida > Fabales > Fabaceae > Glycine > Glycine tomentella. The sequence goes on from PYAF01005739.1 coordinate 681,449, forward strand.
AAATGTTCGCATTACGGTTCAATTTAATTTTTAGATAAAAAGTCGTTTGAATCAAACATAAAATAAAGATGTGATGTAATTTGATTCGACTTAAATATAACATTGAATCAAAACCAAATCGATGTATTCAATTTCTTAATAGGAATTCTTGAAGACAATAACATACTTGGATTCAAATTAGTGAAAGGAATCCTCTTAGTGTATTTAAGGAGACATGAAAGACAAATTGAGTTGATCGAATAGGATGGAAAAGCTTACACACTTTATCCAAGTTGAGACCCATTTGCTAAACCTTTGTGGTTGAAGTAGTACTTGGAGTTCAAATTTGAGGATAGTGAACCCACAAAGAACAATATGAAATTACGTAACCAAAAGGGGCATTTACTTCTTGTTAGACAAGGGCTTTTGATCTTGTTGGATTGTCCACGGAGAAGATAGATCTACATATATCTGTTAATTCTTTTTCATATCCTTGATCAAGATTTCTAAGACGATTCAAGCTCAAAAACAATTGAACTTTCTCCCTCACTACATTCACTCAAAAATCAACATCAACATCAACAACACTTTTAATCCAGGTTAATTTGGGTCGATGGTAGATGAACCTAATAATAGATCAGAAATAAAAAAGAGAAAGAGAAAGAGAGAGGGGAAGAAAAAAGTGGAAATAAGACAAAAGAGAGGAAAAATAAGCTAAAATAAAATAGGGGTGAGAGGAAGAAGGGAAAAAGGAAAAGGAAAAAAAACTAAAACAAGAGAACGACTGGAACATAAAACTACTAATGAGTTTAATCCTCCACCAAACATAACAATAAAGTAGAGAGAAGTGAATAATTAAGGTGTCAATAATTAAGTATATAATAATCGATTCAGACAACGCATGAGAAGATATATATGTGACTTATTAGTACATTGGAAGCATAGCAATAGAGTAAAGAGAAGTGAAAAATGAAGGATTGGGCTCGTGTGCGTTGTATTACTTGGATTTATGTCTATAAAGACTACAAATCCAAACCTTGTAGACTACGGACACTCATAGGCACAAATTCATTGTCTCCTTAGTTTTGACTAAGGTTACATATATACTGATGGAGGCTAGGGTTGGAGGTTGAATCCTCAATTCTGATTAATGTTACATACATATGTGGATGGAGTTAAGGTTGGAGGCTTAACAATGTTTAATATCGTAGGAAAGTAATTTTGAACCCTTAGATATATTGGTATTTGAATCAATGGTTGAGATTTTTTTTTATTTTCTCTTTCTTTCCCAATTATCCTTTTTTTTTTCATCATTATCGTCGCTCCCATTCCATCTCCTTTCCCCAAACTTAGATCCACTCCTTTGATATTGTTGACAATGATAACAATCGTTGGAAAATATCACCAGTGACTTGTATGTAAGCATTTCGGTGTAGCAGCCATAGTGGTCCCACATGCATTCTCGTATGCCACATGGGTTTTCATGTCAAACCACCATCATCGACACACCAAAGAGACCATGATCCCCCAACCATAAACCCTAGCTTCATGTTCGCCTCACCCTAAATCATTGACCAAACCCATAAAACCAATGCACTTATGGATTTGTTGATATGGATTTGGTTTTAGTTTACTGGTTGTAGCTTCCATATTTTGTACTTAACGGACTTCGTAATTTTGAATTTTGGAATTATGGTATATTGGTTTTTGATTTGGGTAAATTTAATTTTCATACTTTAAATCTTATTTTGATAATTTTTGGATTCCCAATATGGATTCCTAATTTTATAACTATTGAATTTGGTTTGCCAATCATTTTTTGGTAAATGTTTTTAAAATTCATATATTGACTTGCAGACCTTGGTAAATATGATTTTAAGTATTGATGTTAAGTAAATTAGATTTTTTTTATAATTAGTGTAATTTTTTAATCTTATTTAGGTAAATATGATTTTTGAATTTTGATGTTATACTAAATGATGAACTAAAGTCATATCACGGTAAATAGATAAAGTTTACCTTCTTCATTGTCATCAAAGAATAAGTCACGTCACAAAATTTGAAAAATCACATATCTAGAATGATGCAATATATATTTTGACAATCATGCATCCAATAGACTTGGCTTTCCATTCTAAAACACCCAAATACTAATTAGTCGTGTCCCATGACATGGTACAATAAAATCAATGTCAATAACTTAAAGGTGAAAAGGCAACACATATATCAAAAATCATTCGACTGACACTGGTACTGATTATGAAGCAATAATTGACATTATTAGGACACGCATATGATAGTGGTTGCTACCACAACCTAGGATTTTTCAGTGACCTTGTCCACATGTGGAATCACACATATAAGGCTATACAATAGTACTTTTACTAGCTTTTCCATATAAGCTAGTCACAAACTAAATGCATGCTCACAACAACAACAAAAATGAACTTAAGAGTGTTTCGAAGAAGACAACCACCAAACATTTTCCTTGAGTTTATTATGTGTAGAATTACAAATTTAGATAATTATAGTAATATATTTTATATATAAATTTATAATTCACATTCTTAATGGATTCCAATGAACAAAAGAATTTGGTGATCATGTATCGTGAAAGTGTCAAACAATCATCCAATTGCAAATCATCGCTTGTATGACTTTTAGTTAGAATAAATTACACTTGCATCTCGATCTTGTGTTTTTTTAAATTGTGTCCGATACCCCTTCTTTTTTTAACCTACAAAAAACTCATTTATTGTTTAGCTCACATTACACTCAGACCCCTCCCTCTTAAACATCGTTCAATAATTTAACAGAAAATAAACACATGTTGGTCACATGACTTTTAATGAAAATTTAATGTCTAAAATACCCTCATCTTCTTCTTGAAAATCACATCTTGGATTTTACAAACCTTCATCTTCTTCAACAACCCCTCTTCACTTACCACGACCACCTCCTCCTCCTCCTCCCTCTCCCACGATAGCATCATCTCTTCTTCCTCATAGTCATCCTCGTCCATCAACACGGCATCCGAACGCACCTACTCCTATTGGAGTAGCCACCACCACCGCAGTCGTCGTCGCCACTGTCATATCCACCTTCACCACCTCCTCGTCCGCCATTGTAGCTTCGGTCAGCAACATCGTTGCATCTGGTTCCTTGGACACTCGCGTCGTTGGGGCCAGTGACATCAACAGCCTTGACGTGTCCGTCAGAGTTAAATTCAAGGGAGGCGTATCAAGTGCAATTTGAGAAAAACACAAGGGATGCGAATGTAATTTACTCTAACGGGTAATTTCGTCTATTCAAATATTTCAATTGGCGTCAGTTAACAATGTTAACAGAATAAGATAAAAGTAATGTATAAAAATGGAGGGGTATCAAGTGCAATTTGAGAAAAACACAAGGAGTGCGAGTGTTCAGGTTCACACCCCTCTCCCCCCATTGAAATTCAATTTGTTCAACTTCTTATCATGGGCATCCTTGTGATCTTTTTTTATTTCTTTAGCATGAATCACTCTTTTCTACTTAGCTTCAAGACTTCTAAAATTATCCCAATGTAGATAATTGTGAACTCTCTAATCCTAGCTTCAAGAAAGTTCCTACAAAACATAAGCAAATAACCCAAAAATCAAGCGTAAAAGGTACAAACTAAAAATCGTAAACAAACCAATCTTTTATTCAAATTTAACTAAAAATGCCCACAAACAAAGCTCAAAAGCATAAGGGATATCACACAATTGTCCCTAAACTACTACAAAATGTAGGTAAATACTAGACACTTTCTAGGAAACTCTCATCTTGAACTCATACATTAGAGTTGTCATTTCCTTATTTAATCATGAAATTAAGAGATGAAGAAAGCTAAAAACAAAGTGTAGTTGAAGCCTTATAGTAGTAACATGTTATGATATTGGAAAGAAAACTTACAAACTTTTATTAAAGATACCAATATTTTATACAAGGGACATAGGAAACTAAAGAAAATAAAACAAAATAACAAAAAAAATTGTCATCCACATAAAATTAATCGGATTTTATGTCTAACAAGGAAAACATTTAAAGTAACTTCAACTTATCAATTTCAAAACTTCTTCTCTTTTGTCCCTAGAGGTTACATAATCATTGATCTCAATAGAACATCATCATCATCAATCTCTCACTGTGACCCCTAACAAGAAGTACACACCCTTTTGGTTCTTAACTACCTTCTCCCATGCATGGACGATACAAGAAGATCAAAAGTCCATAACAAGCAAGAGATACATGCCCCTTTGGATTTGTTTATGGTTCACTTTCCCAGTGAACCCATTTTGATACCTATTTAATTGAATATTTTGATGATGAATTAGCACTTGGAAAGCAAACTTGAGGTAAGTGGACCCATAAACAACAATAGGTAATCAAGATCCGAAGGGGCATGTACCTCTTGTCATGGCTTTTGATCTTCTTGTACTGTCCATAAGAGAAGGTATATCTACATGTGCTAATTCTTTCTACATCTTTTTGATCAAGATTTCTAGTATGAGTGGAATTCAGCAACAATTGAAATTTCTACCCCGCTGCATTCACACAAAAAAGAAAAAAAAACAAAGGGCCTCAAAAATTAATTAATAATTTATTCACACTACAATACATGAGAAAGAGAGAGATGTAACTTGTAAGTGTGTTGGAAGCATTAAGAGCCATGGCAATAAATTAAAGATAAACAAGAAGGAAGAGTTACATATATATACAAACGGAGGCTAGGGTTGGAGGCTTAATCCTCAGTTCTGATTGAAGTTACACACACACATATATGGACGAAGGCTAGGTTTAAGGGTTAACAATGTTTCCCATCATGAAATAAAAGGGATGAATGAAATGATGAATTAGGAGTAAAGGCTTTGGTGATATAGATAAGGGCAAAGAAAAAAGAGAGGAATTGGATAGTTTTTTTTTCCAATCAAAGAAAACATAGCAAGTCTTATGGGTATTTATTTTGAAATTATGAAAGTTGACTAGATTAATAACTTAAATATATTTAAATGACAAATGAAAAAACTAAAAAAAATAGATTTAAATCATTAGTCACACTTCATATCCCAATTCTTGCCCCACCAATCAAAAGCTGACACATGTACAATGATGACATGTGCATTTTTATTTCATTTCACAAACTATCCCTAGTAAATCCCTAATGCAAATCCCATGAGAGGAAAAAAAACAGAAACTAATGGTGCACTCCTCATAGAAGGGAATGCTCTAGAGAAGAACCCTCATCGTGTCGACATGTGTCATCAATTTCTTTTGCCGCCATGGTGTTGCCAGAAAAAGAAGCTCGTAGAAGCCGTGTGGCACAGAGTGAAGAAGACAAAGAATACTGTAAGCAAAAGAGGAGAACCGTTAGTTTCTTTCTTTTTTCTAGTGGGATTTGTGTTAGGGATTTACTAGGGGTAGTTTATGAATTGAAGTAAAATTCATGTCATCATTGTACATGTGTCAGCTTTTTATTGGTGAGGTAGAAATTGGGATACGAAGTGTGACTGATGATTTAAATCCAAAAAAAAATATGGGTCAAATAGAGGGTAGAAGACGATCATTTTTTTAGATAAAAAAGAATGTCATTAACCTGCGTTGACATCAATAACTCAGCTTTAAATTAGTGACTCAGTTGACAGGTTGTCTACATGCCAGTGAAAATTGAACGTAAAAAGTTACCTATAGGATTTGATAGCAATGTACCCAATAGGAACAGAAGAACTAAAATCTCCGCTTTTGGAAGAAAAAATAACTTTGTTGGTTTTCGAGTGGAAGTATATGTGATTGTTCGTGGTACAAGTTAAATTATATATTCAGTCCTTGAAGAACTATATTATTCATGAGAAACTCCAAACTGTGAAGGAACCCAAGATACATTGAACAAGTTGAAAGACTAATTTATATGTAATTGGCTACATATCTATGTAACAAACTTGGCTACATGAGACTCCACTAACTCCTACTTTGATCTGCCTATGGAGTTGATCATCTATAGTGCCAATGAAGTGTATTCACCCGTTGTTCATTTTTTGTTTTTGAAAGAGACCTTAAAAGGGATTCTGAAGAATGGTTCCTCTAGAAACAGTGTTAGTAAAATCAGACGCATCGCCTCGCCATGTTCAATTTTCTACATCATTTTCTTCATCACACACTGCCTCTGTCCTACATCTATCCTCGTTTGAGGAAAGCCAGAGAAGGTTTCAATTAATGCCTTCTTAGCAGCAGCACAAAGTGCATATTTTAGCCTATGGAAATATGTAATTTAAAATAAAATTGTCTACTCAGAAAGGTTCATTTTAGGCATGGCAACGGGACGGGGCGGAGGCGGGTATTGCATTCCCCGTCCCCGTCCCCGCTCCCCGCCCCCGCCCCCGTTCCCCGTCGGGTTTTAAACCCCATCCCATTCCCGTCCCCGCTGGGGGTCGGATTTTTTCCGCCCCCGCTATTTGATTAAAATTTAAAAAAAAAAAATAATATAACTTTTTTTTATTGAAAAATCGAATAAAAAAGTTAATTATGTAACAAAATAATAATAATAACAAACTTACATTTAAAATATGAGATCATAATTTTAAAATTACAAAACAAAATCAATTAAAAAATTAGAAAATAATATATTTTTTTTATTTTTTTAATATTATTTATTACGGGACGGGGGCGGGGCGGGTATCAGTAACCCCATACCCGCCCCCGCCCCCGCTTTTGGCTACTGGGGAAAATCCGAACCCAAAACCCAAAAAATTCAGTTTTTCCCCATTAAAATCGGGACGGATTCGGGCAGGTACCCACGGGTTCGGGTCCCGCTATCATGCCTAGTTCATTTGTAGCAGTTTATGTTAGGCAAAAAATTAAAAAAATACATTTTAAATAAATAATTTGAAATTTGGTGTTGTTTTGAAAATAATTCAAAATCTGGGGCAGTCAAACACGTCCATTTGGGACGTGTTTCCCCTGGTTGTGACACGTGTCATGCGTGCGTGATGTATATAAACTTCGAACGGTCATAACTTTTGATAAAAATGTTTGATTGATGCGTACTTTGTGTCAAAAAGCTCGAAATTGAGAGAGGAAGCCCTAGGAAAATTTCAAAAGGGATTTGGCCAACTATTTTTTCAAAAAAATGTCCTAAGTACCTCAAAATTAGGATTTAATCTTAAATCATACAAAAATTTCCTTGTTTTTCTACTTTTTTAATTATTTAATTAGTTAATTTAATGTTATTTTTTATTTTTTTAATTACTTCTCTTAATTTCGAGCGTTTTGATATATCGTACATCTAGATCGGACATTTCTATCAAAAGTTAGACCATTTGAAGGACATATCTCGAAAAATTAGACAATTTTGATATGATCCAAAAAAAGGAAAATACTCAAGAAAATTTATAATTGAACATACGAAACGTCAACTTGAGTTCTTTTCGAGATATTATACACTTACAAGTAGTATAGTGAGAAATTAAACTTATAAGTGTTAACTTTACATAATTACTTAAATAACATTTCATTCTCTCATAATATCTCATCATATTGGTAGAGAATCTAGTGAGTATAATATTTCTTCATACATTTAATAAGAATTTATATTAAAAAATAGTTATATTAAAAATCCAAAATATATTAAACAAAACATATAAAAATTAAAATATTATATTAAATAAAATAATATTAAAAAATATAAAAAATATATTAAATGAAATAATATATTAAAAATTAGATATACCAAACATCCAGAATATATTAAATAAAATTATATAAAATTAAAAAATATACTAAATAAAACAATATTTAAAAAAGTAAAGAATGTCATATCTATGATGAAGATCGATCTAAAAATGCTTTAAAATTAGATAAAAATAACAATTAATAATATTAAATGATATTTTATGTCAAAAATTAAAACACGTCCAATTTTGGTCGCTAATTCGGTAGCTAACACTTTTTGAGACAGAATATTATGATTTTTTATTTTTTTATATTTGCGACCACAATATTTCATCGCAAAAACTGTTAGCGACCGAATTAACAACCGAAATAGTCACATCCAAATTGGATGTGTTTGACTGTCCCAAATTTCAAAATATTTTAAAAACAACACCAAATTTCAAATTATTTATTTAAAATGTATAATTTTTAATTATTTGCCATTTATGTTATATTTCTATTTACCTGCGTATGTAGCCAATGTCTACGGTCTGCATAATCGTTATGCAATTGCTGGAATACATGTTAACTAATTAGTTTTAAAGGGAAAATGTAGGGTATTTTTGTTTGTGATACAAATGATCATCTATGATTTTCTCACCTTGCATAAACTATTAAATTGTACTAAAGTGAGTTGCCTGTCTATATGTGATTGTGAGGTCAGTAATCTCAAGAGAACTTTCGATTTTTACTTGCATTTCGGTCACATATATAACTAAGATGTGTTTTAGTTAACAATGGTGTGACAACCTATGCAAAATTTTGTTTCTACCAGATTTTATATGAACAATATTATATGAACAATATTTAAAGGAGACAAAAAAATAAATAGACTAGTGTCTTAACAGTTTGAGTAAATGAGTTTGTATATTATAAAATACATTTTTAAAATGACATTACGTGATCTATTGTTCATATTTTCCTCTGATATATAGTTATTATAGAGGAGTATATGATTTTTTGAAAAGAAAATGTCCGTCTAACATCATAACATCAAGGTATTTTGTATATATTGTAAAAACAGGGAGAAATTGCAGTTTAGGAACCATAGAGTAACTTATTTGCAAACTTAAATAGAGTTGAGTTTGTGTTCACACAGTGGAGTGACACTAATTAAAGCATTCTTTAAGATCTCTATAACGAACAGAATGTTTGTAAGTAGTTAACACACTGCTAATCTTTGCCGTTGTAAACATTCATCTGCTTAGGTGTCTTAAACAGTCATGCTGTATGACGCGCATACTATGTACGTGTATCAGATATGATACATATGATCCGTTACACTGATACAATTATACAAGAAATATATAAGATAATGTGGATATGTCTAAAATACATATCTACCTAGATAGATATGTATAAAACTTCATAAAACATACAAATTACATAATTGCAATTCTACAGATCCAAATTAAGAATATACTTCTTGGACAATCTACAAAGAAAATAATTATAAATCATTCTCATCATAAAGAATACAATTTTCACTTTTTGTTTATCAAGGGATAATGCTTTTATGTTTTTTTTTTTATAATATTATTCATGTTTTTGTATCTCATGTAGTTGAATTGGATTTTCAGAATTTTCTTAAAAGGCTCACATATCGGGAAGTATTTAAAAATATTGGTATCAAAATCAGATACAGATGTGTGAAGCAAATTAAAGCATGGATCATTTATGTGTTATACTATTAGCTTATTTCTTGAAACTATCATAGCCACTGATACTGGAAGTCTGGAATCAATCCTCATATCATATGGCTGCAACCTGCAAGTATTAGGTATTCATTTTCTTTTTTCTTTTTCTTCTACTTTAGGATGACTCCATCTAGTGCCTTTGAACAATGACGCTTTTAAGTAAAACTAGAATATATAGCGCGGCTATAAGTAAAGTCTACAGATAATTCGTGTTCAAGAAGTCAAAGACTAGTGAGTTCTTGATAATAGAAACTTTTCTTTTTCTTTGTGGAAATGGAACAGTGAGGAGTTATAACCATTAAAGATAAAATCATGGTGTATTTAAATAACTTCTTAGTTCGTCATTTTCTAATCCATGGTTTGAACTCTTTTTTTTCTCGCTCGCCGCTGGAAACAATATATTAGCAAATACTCATTTTAAATGCATCATTAGGAAAAAGGGTCAATGTTTGCTCCGATGGAAATGTAGTTGGAGCAGTTTGTTGTTTCTTTGTTTCACACCTTGCTAGCAAATTAATGATGCCTTTAGTTCTTCCTCGTCCTTTTTCCTAGATTCTATGATTTGTCTGCTTCCTACTATGAGAATCTTCACTTTGATATCAGCACGTTACAAGTGTTAATTTTTTTATGATTTACTTCCACTTTTTTAAGAATGGCATCAATCAATAGAAATATAAAATTCTAAAGTTGCCGGCTCCCTCATCTCTCAAGTCTCAATCATCTAATCCAAGCATAAAGCCAACCAGGAATTTACAATGTAAATATCCATAAAAGTCAACTGATCCTAAGAGTCAAAAGCAAACTATTTGATATCAAAATGGCGTACTAAAGTAAAAAGTAATCTCAAACCATTTTATAGAGAAAAACAACACACCAATAATTCAATGGTTCAGGTGGTACTGAATTCGATTTCCTTAAACAAGGTCTAAGAGTTCAAATCTTATGGATGAAGAAAATGTAATTAAAAAGAAAGAATGTCATTAAAGATGGTCAATCAGGTTCTCAAATGGAAATTAATTATCAGTAAAAGCTAGTGAATATTTCATACCAATAACATAGTAAGAAACAACACCACTTTAAGCCTCTTTTCTATAAATAGTCCAATTCTCTTCAAATATATATCTTCAAGTACTTGAAGATATATACACTTCAAGTTTCTAAACCAGCAACACTTGAAACCAATTGAAGCAAGCATTACAAGGAAAGCTGAAGCAGACAAGTTTCGTTAATTTGCCAGTGGCAATAATGGGAAAATCCAATATGCATATTGAGAAGAATGAGCATCTTCAATGGATGAACATGTCACTGCAAACTAGCCAACATGAAGTGGAACTGGAACCTCAAAACCGACATCAAGGAAGCTTCTCCAAAAGTGAAGCAACAATCAAAGACAGTGGCAAGAGAATGGAGAATGAAGGATCCAAATGTGGTGCCCTTTGCATGTGGCTTCCATGCTTTGGCTTTGGTAAAACAAAGCCAGTTAAGGCAAGAAAAGGAGGCATCAAAGTGGATCATTCCGTGAATCATGTAATGTCTAGCACATTTTCTTTGGAGAACTTTGAACTTAATTCTACACAAGGGAAAGGGATAGTAATACAGGAAAATAATCATGAAGATGACTCCTTCAGTTCCTACTTTGACCTGCCTTCTATAGTATTGAAATGCAGTGGAGATGATGCTTAATTTCCTGTTACAGCACCCTTCTCTTCGATAGACATTAAAGGGAATCAATTGTTTTTGCAGGGAATGTGGATAGTTGTTAGGACTTTCGGCAAGCGCACCGATTTTTCGTTGTAAGTTACAAAATTTATAAGATCGTCTCCACAGGGACTTGAACTTACTCGGTTAATCAAAATATAACTTAACAGTTCAATAGTTATGTACAAGCAGGTTGAGCGAAATTTCATTTAGTGGGGCAAGTAACGTAAAATTACTAAATTTTAGTAAATGAAATATATCTATGAGAAAGTGGGATTGGATTTCATCATTCTTATCCTTTTATATCCAATTAATATTACCATGCATAAATCATCGCCTATCCTTATTGATGCACACTATTTTAAACCCCGAATCGATCCCTCGCATTCGAGTTCTAAGGATATCTACCGAATATCGATTTCTCGCATATGAAGTAAATACCCCAACATTAAGAATTATAATCGCGTGCTTTATGCAATCAGAACGTTATGCCCTATTCCTGGCAACGTAACGTAATGAGTAAAATCATTCGGTTCAAACCCTAAGATTACTTTCCAATCTCACTTAGGATTAAGTGCATGAAACTAGTGATTAAGTAGAATCAAGCATTAAGCACAGAATGAAATTACCAACAAGGAATAGAAACAATTCATGCATAAATAAATATTAAAAGAGATGCATAGGGTTAAGAAGATTACATCCAATCCTTAGAGAAGCTAGCTACTCATAGTGAGAAAACCTCCTCACGGAAAGAATTGCTAAAGGGCCTCATCACCGCTTCTCTCCGGCAGAGTCTCCACACTAATCCTCACTTCTCTCACTTTCTTAACCTACCTAACTACTATTTAACCTTTCTAAGCTAAGGAACAAGCCTAAGCAAGAAAAGGAATCAAAAAATCATGTTTTCCTCTCCAATTTCATGGCCTATTTATAGGAATCTTCCTCCTGCCAGCTTCACTCGCCTAGGCCACCATTTTCTTCATGTTTTGGTCACCCAGGCGAGTTAATCCTGATCATCTTGGAACTTGTGGTCGTCCAGGCGAGCCAAATACACATGGTTTGGTCGCCTGGGCGAGTTAAAGTCTTAACTCTGAAGAAAGCTTTGGGCCTTGATGGATTCTTGGCCTGGATTGCTTGTTACACCTCCCATACTTGTTATGTAAGTCCTCCTTGCTTGCTTTGCTTATTCGGAAGCTTTGAAAATCCACGGAATCTATCAAAATACAAAACATGATTTATTTAAGTACTAAGCATATTTTAACTAGGTTTAGGCAAGTTTGTAAGCAAAGTTAAATGGAATCAAAAGATAAGTATCATCATTTGAAACATAAATTTAACTGAAATATGGCACTTAACAATAGTATAAATCCTTGTTTTCTTAATTTGATGAGAAAATACTGAAAACACAATCATGTTCTTATTCTTCTCTCTATGTATATATGTGAGTGTTCAGAAGTGTCTTCGAATTTCGTTTGAAGTGTGTTTGATTTTTTTTATTTATATTTTTATAGAAAAAATAATTATTTTTTATAATTTACACCATAATTCAATTATAAATTATTTTGTATCATAAATTTATTTACTTTTATGATAATTATTTTAAAAATTATATTCACGATGAATTATAATTGAAAAACGGTGTAAAAGTAATTTACAAAATCAATACATAATCATTAACTCTTTTTGAAAATAATAAAAATAAATGATTATTCAACTAAAATAAATTTAATCACCGGTATACTAAATGATAATTTTATTAATCACTCTTTTGTAACTAAAAGATTAAACTACACTTTTTGTTCTATATTTTTTAATCTATAATTTTAATTTCCTAATTTTTAATTCCATAATTTTAGTCGTTTTAAAATCCCTAATTTTGATCCAAAACTTATAATTTTGGTATTTTTTTTTTAAAATTACGTTAATTTAGTCCTCCAATGTTTTTAAATTCAAAATTTTGATACAAAATTCCCACTTTTTGTCTCCTTTTTTAATTACGTTATTTTAGTCCTCCAACAAAATTTAAGATATAAAAAATGGTGAAATTAATTGTGGGAGATTTAAATTCATCTCCTTTCCTTTCCCTTTTACCTTCACCACCTAAATCACTAAATCACTTAACTAACTTGTTTGAATCATAATATAAACACTATATTATACTCCCTCCGATCTCTTTATTCTATCTTGGTATCAAATATAGACAATTTTTCGTTACTTTTACCTTAATAAATAAGATTAGCTTAAAAAAGGTTCATTTTTTAATTAAAATTAATATAATTTAATGAACTTACTAATTTTCTTAATAAATGTGTAATTAATTTATTTTGCTTATAAAAGATACCAGATGAAATATATAACAAAAATAATATAATTTTTTAAAGACTTTAGTGTTTATAGGATGATAGTGTAAAATATCCAATCACAAATCACCGTTTGAATTATTTTTAAAATAATTATTTTAAAAGTCAACAAACTTATTATATA
>PYAF01005739.1:695131-705411 GCA_007407185.1 Glycine tomentella
TTATTATTTAATACTATTTTTGATTTTACACTAATTAATAAATATTATTAATTAATATTGGTTTTTCATTAATTCCATTTCAAAAATTTCTATAGCAAAATTTGTTGCGAGCATTTTTATATTTTTCATTCATGGTCTCTAAATTTTGCAAAATTCACATTTAGTTCTTAAACAATTTTTTTAGTAATTTCAGTTTATATTTTTCTTTGTTAACAATTTTAACCCTATTATCAAGTAACAGCTTTAATGATATGTTAATCACGTCACTAATGAATTTATCAGGATAATCACATATGTAATATTTTGATAAATTATGTTTTAGTTCTTCTTTAACTAATCTAATATCATCAACTAATTTAAAAATAAAAGGAAATAAAAATATAATTTTTAAAATATTTACACGTGATTGTCTTATCAAGCAATTGATTAAGTTGCAATTCATATTATTACCACATTACCTGTTTACGTGATTTCCCTATAAAACTAAATTTTACAAAAATTTAAGGATTAAAAATATAATTAACTCCTAATATTATGTCTTCCTATCTTTCTTTCTTTTTTCAACTACATCACTTATACTATATTAAAATAGTATAAAATAAATAATATATAATATTATTTTAATATTTAATGTTTACTCTTTAATACTTTAATATTTAATATTTAATATTTAATTTTTAACATTTTATATTTCACATTTCATATTTACAATTCAGTATTTAACATTTTATATTTAACGGTTAATATTTAATTTAGTTATTCATATTTATTATTTAATATTCAATCTTTCATTTTTAGTATGTAATATTTAATTTTTTATATTTAATATTTCCATAATTATATTTTTAGTCTTTTTTTCAATTAGTCTAATAATCAATAACTAGTCTAAAATAACAAGTAATTAACAATATAATTTATCAAAAAGCTTATAAATAATTATCTTGTCAAATTATTGATAACATGACATCATATAATTATTAATATCATTGTCACATCATCAATTATTGTTTGATAATAAAATTAAAACTATTAACATAGTAAAATTAAAGGGATCAAAAAAGATAAAAAAAAATTGTTTAAGAACTAAAAAATAAATCTATAAAAATTTATAGACCAAAAAAATAATTAATCCATAATATTTTCTCTTCCTATTTTTCTATTTGTTTCTGCTACATCACTTATACTATATTTTAATAGAATAAAATAAACGATATAGTATAATATTTAATATTTAAAACTAAATTTTAACATTTAATATTTAATTTTTGAAATTTAGTATTTAACATTTACTATTTAAAGTTTTAACATTTAATACTTAATATTTAATAAGTAAATTCATTTTGAGACTTTGTTTTCTTCACGGAAGGGTCTCTACTTAACAGCTGAAAGGCCGAAAGAAACACGTGGGCCTGGCCCGAAAAAGACAGCATCCAAACAGACCAGAGAAATCCAATGAGCATGCGTGCTCTAGTATTTTTTTATTTATTATTAGTATAACATGAAATATGTATTAATTTTATTAATAATTAATTTCAGTAAAAAAATATGATTAATCAGATTTAATGAAATCTCTTCTTCCAACTAAATTATTCATTCACAAAACTCGAATCTAAAATCGAAACAAACTCAATACCATTTTAACTAAGGACTTATTAATGCATGTTCTAGTATTTGAATTTGAACAAACAAATATATGAAGGACAAAAAATAAAATCATATCTATCAAGAGATCCTTCGACACTGGCTAACCTCCCTGAGACAAAGGAGGCAAGTTAGTCCAATTGTGAGGGAAAAATCATTTCTTGCAACCCCTTAATATAAGATCTATTTTTCGTTTTTTAATAGATAAAAATAATAGATATGCGTGACCCTATATGCTGATCTAAATTATGCCAAATTCAATTCGGTAGTACGAGCTCATTTTTTATTTTTTTTTTTGGGAAGGGGAGGCCTTGATAGTACAAGTTGAATTGAATATAATTTTTTATGCCAAAATCAATCTGACTTGATTTTGTGTGTCTGGATTAATTTTAATTGTACCAAAATCAATTTCAAGATATTGAGTTTCAACCATATTTTTTTCACTTAATCGAGAACTTAATTTAGTGGTTCTTTCCACACAAAAAAAAGGTGAATGTAAATAAAAAATATTCCCTAGATAAGCTTTGAGACTAGGTGATCTTCGTAATAGAAGAGATTTTGACAATAAGCCTATACTTATTTAGAGAAATCGTCATAAATAATTAAAAGTGTAACGTTCACGATACATAAAATATTCAGCTAGAGCTATTCTTGTATAAGGGGCGAGTTATTGTATTGTAGCGGGATATTTCATTGTTTCAGCTATTACAATAGTGAATGCCAAAACAAATAGTTTCTTCAACCAATTTTTCACAATGATTTTGGGTCAAAATTGATTCAAGTATCTAATTTTGAAGAATTTTGAAAATTAGTTCCCATATTGTATTAAAACATAACTACATTACAAAAAATTTCTTTGGTAAAATATGCAAAAAAATTAAATACAGGGTGAAGGTGAGAGGAATAATTTGAGAATATAAAACAGTAAATTAAAAAAATAAAGGTGTGAAGAGAAAAGAAAGCATAAAAAGCATGGGCCTTTAAAAAAAACCTCAAATAGACTTCTTATATAGTCCAAAGTCCAGGTATTGTAGTGCAAATCCAGGCCTCATTTTTAACTTGGACACTTTAAGTAGAGCCTAGATACAAACAAGTATGACCCCAAAATAAAGCTTGAATAAAACTAAAAAGCTACCTAAGAAATTCAGAGTCTAGTAGTAGTAGTGTAGACTAGTAATATTTCTGTATTTCATATTAGAAGGTAAAATTTCAACAAGATATAAAAACTACTAAAAAAATATAAGACTTCAATGGCACATGTCATGACCCATTGACTCTTTTACCAGTTACGAGGAACACACAAATTTTATTGCAGTGTGCATAATATGTATGTGTATCTTCTTGAGCTCCGTAACACTACCAGGTTCACACGTCATGCATTATCTGCAACGTGCCCCTATCGTAAAAAAACATGAATTCAGATGCAAAAATTCAACATTTCAGCATGTTGTAAAATCCACTATTTCTCCTTCCTAGAATTCTAGAATCCTAATCCCCTTTTTATTCCATGCATCTTGCTCAGCACTTAGCACTGATAACTACCAAGTTTTTTTTTTTTCCCACAGAAAAAGAAGACTAATTTTAATCTTTCTTGCTAATCGTGCTATACATTGTACTGGAAGCATCATGTAAACATTTGCTATTATTTTCTATTTGTTGTTTCTTCTTCATTTGACTGTTAATTATCACTTTTGATATCTTACTTTTGTTTTAACAAAATTCAACAATTTTCTTTTTGTAAAAAAATTATTTCATTTATTTTTCATTTTAAAACTTTAAGATAATATTAGTTATTATTTTTTTAATTAGACCCTTATAAAAAAAGGAAAATCATATAAATATATCAGAATAATAAGTAAGGAAAATAAAATACATACTACAGATTTCTAAATAATTTTAACATAAACAATTTTAATTTATGACCTTAAATAACGAATAAAATGAAACACAGTATTTGCGATTAATTTCAAATTTGACTAACTATATTAGTTACTGATATGTCTCGGCTTTTATTTTATTTTTTTAGCTGTAATTGTATCTATCGTAAAAAAAGCTGATGAAATTGTCTCTAAGCTTAGAATTCTAAATCATTTATTATTTATTTATTTGTTTGGTCTGCTGTCTATTAAATGCGTGTCCACTTACATAGGATTGAAGATTCTACCAAAGAATTTTTCTCATGGCGCAGCAATCCTCTATCCAGAAGATTTTGATATATAAAACTGTGGCATTAAGAGACGGACAAAACTAAGAACCATATGTTACATTTAATTTCTGCATAGATGAAATCTTCTAGTCCCAGTTTATTTCCCATTCAAAAATTAAGATTCTGTTTCATTTGGAACCTAAACAATAAAAACAGCAAAGCATGAAAAAAAAATTATTGTTCCAATCTATTATTACTAGGAACTATCTTAGCATAATTAACTAAGAAATATATATATATATATATATATATATATATATATATCTATCTATCTTAACCTAGTTCTCTTGGAACACATACATTATGAGGATTTTGGTTAGAGATTCCGCATGGATAAAATAAAGGGTTTTCATGAAGGAATTTGAACGCAAAATAAGAACCACCATGCAAATGAATTTGAGAAACCAACCACCGCTTCTATTATTGTGGCTGCCAAAGGAGGCTGAGTTATGTTCAAATACTCACATTAGAGCAGACAAGATAGAAAAAGATAGGATTATATGGTTGGTCAATGGAATTATTCCTTCGATTAATCAAGAAAAAGCTGTGTTATTGGTATTCAAATTTTCTATATCTCTTGACAAATTATACTTTATTTTTCAGAATTATATATATAGTTTAAGATAACAATAAGAAACTGTCTTGTATAAGCAACAAGTCTTTAATAGTCCTATTTTCTTTGCTTCAATAATTAAAGGTCATCATTGTTGCCATCACCCTTTGAGGAGGTCTTAAGTGGGAAGGTGACATCCAAGTTTAGGTTCCTCTTAGCCATAGTGTTTTAACTTTTTGCTAAATGTAATGTCATTTGTCTATAAAACTAAAGAACATGCATGGAAGGTTAATATATAATTTGTCTATAGCCATCTGTGTATATTCTGAGTCTTTTGCCACATTGTATTAGAGTATGAGAAAAAGAAATTAGAATTTGGAACTTGGAAGAAAATGATTGATTTATTTATATCCGTCTAAGCTTACTATGAACCCACTGGATTCTGAAAACAGAGGCGAATGATTTGTTTATGTCTATATTTAACCGCAGCAACAAGTATCAAAAACAAAGTTTGGAACTCAAGGAAATGGATTCTCTCATGTTAAATTTTTACATGACTACAAAATCTTTATGTCCATCTCTCTTTCCACAGAAAGTAAATAGGTGGGCCCATATTAAAATTTGCATACAATTTAAAAAAGAGTTTTCACATATAATATGGTCATGTAAAAATTCAAATTCAATTTGACACTAAGTTGTTATGTCTCATGGATAATTGATAAATACTATTTACCAGAAATTGTTCATTCTAAAAACAAATTGCAATTTCTGCGTGAATTACATTATTTGGGGAGATATCGAGAATAGATCTTATCATGTTAAATATCCACATGATTGTGTTATGTAAAAAATTTGTTTATTTATCTCTTTTTAAATCTAAACATGTTTTAATATAATAAATTATTAATTCAAGTGATATTATATTAGACTTAATTTTTTTAACAAGATTTTGAGTTGAAAATATGGTTGAAAAAAATATCTCACTAAAAATAATCAAATAGATTTTTTAACAAAAATTAATTAATAACAAAATTATTAAAGAGTATTTCATACTAATAACATTTTAATACCCACAAAATTTTCACATAATACAAATCATATAAAAATTCACTCTTATCTAGTTACATACATACAAACTCTTCATTGAGGTTGGTATATCAACAATTCTTATCAGAATAACAGACCCACCCAGCCAATTAAATTTATGTTCATAAACCGTACATGCAGGAGAGTGCATGGGATCAACAAGCACTGAACTAATACGTGTAGAATTGGCCTAACATAATGCAGTAGGAAGAATATAACCTCCCCTAGTACCCTGCATATAAAATCATTAATTTTCTTACCCAGAAGAAAGAAAGAATTTCATTTAATTGTGTACATCTCAAGTATGGGCCATTCCATTATCACAATCCTCCTCTTAACTGAACATTAAACCGTGTGATGTCAGAGTTATTTAATACTCTATCCAGATTTCCAGTCCTTTGTTTCTACATATATAAACCCAACAAATAGGAGATTTATGAGAAAAAAAGTCAGTAGCTGGAAATTGGTTGCAGATTAAAGTAAAAGTTTGTAAAGTAGTAGACTACTGATCTGGGGCAACATCAATTATAAAAATATAGCATCAATAAAACGGTGCAATATTTAATGCTTTGATGCCTGGGTCATGTGCATAAATAATAAGCTAAGTAGTAATTTGTTGTACTTTTATAAAATAAAAAGTTTAACTTCACTCCATATGATAGGAACCGTCAAATCTAGCATCCACTTTAAATATTATTTTATTATGGGTCCAGAAATCCTTTAACCTAGGGATTATTTGGATTTAAGTCATTGGTTACTCTTCATTGGTAGACTTAAATACAAAAGATAACATACCCCACAGCGCCACTAATCATAATAAGGAATCAAAATAAGCAGGAAAAACAATACAATTAATAGCATGTGATATCCAGAGTATAATATTTTTATTAAAATAGTGGATGCTACACGGTTAGATTATGAACAAGAGATTAATTAGAGATGCTTCGTACTAAGCAATTATTTTTATACAGTAGTCATTACTTTTTCTGTTGAAATAATGTGGCTGTTATTAAGTGATAATGAACATATGGAGGCTATAAATGAGAATTTAAATAGTGTAACTTTCCCATCATAAATTGATTCTTCAATGTGCCTTCCTTTGGGTGTATAGACTATTACTTTTTGCTTCTTGGTGTCCCTAGGAAGACGATAGATGGATAAAGAATAATCGAGACATGTATCAGGAACTCGACACCCCCAACAGAACCCATTGGATGTATTATAGATGATTATTTGTTAAATGGTTTTTTCCATTTCAATTTTGCCAGCTCTTTTCCATGACATGCAACCACTGCAATTCAGGGTCCATTCATTTGTCCCCTACCCTATAATCTTTGTCTTCATGTGCTATTTTCTTCCTACTCATCTTGCATTGGTGATAACAACTCGTAAACTAACTAATATTGAAAGTCTTTACTTGATTACCAATTGCATTGGAAGAAGCTTCAATTTAATGTTAAGTCTATTAAGAGAAATTTTCTAGCACTAACTATGTAGCTCTAGGCCACTTTCACACGCATAAACAAATGTTCAGGAGTTACTAATAAAATATGAAGCTTAATATATTTTTCAAATTTATCAAATTTTTTTTCTAAAAAAAGTTTAAATTACTTGGTTCCTAATGGTTTAAAAGGTCATAACGACATGCCTAAAGGTTTAACAGAATGATTACAGACAGATCACTTAAAAATAAGATCCTTACATTAATAGAGATTTGAAATTGCGTCTTTATAAAATATAAGTCAGATATTTATTAACTAAAATATCATTTGTTGGCTCATCAGGATTTTTATAAGCAAAATTTATTAAGGTTTTATATAGGGAATTGTTATTACAATGTGTGACTTTCTAGGAAACTCACATCATGGACTTACACAATTGAGTTATCTTTTTCTAATGCAATCATGAGATTAAGAGATGAATTGAAGAAAGGTGAAAACATGAAGAGCGTATTTGAAGGCACCCAACATGAAAATCTAGTGAAGGAAGGATTGAAGATGTTGACTAATTTTGAAGGCTCATTTTTGTTACACCATATATACATTATGTGCGGGTGTCGGCTGGCTGAGAATGTGATGTTAGATACCTCGCAGCCTGCCCTTCAACATAGTCACACCAAAACTTTTTAAGCAGTAAATAAAGCATGCCAATAGCTTATAGGACCCTGCCTTTTTTACCCGAAACAAAAAAGATGGCATATGCATATGGACCACATTATCATTTAGCAGATTATATATGCTTTTCAATTTACCCAGTTTCAATATGTATCTCAAAATAAGAAGTGAAAAAAAAAAAAAAAACTAATTACCGTTATATTATTAAATTTGTACTCATGTGTCTTGGATTGTGGCTCTCTTTGATGCCATTCCTTAATTAGCATATACTCATTCCTGGTCCAACCGATAGAAGAACAAGGTGCCCCAAATAACCGATGTAGAGGTTCAGCTAAAGCCACGTATTTCTAGAGAATGCAAATGAAAATTTTAAAAACCCAATATATTAAAAACAGGTTATAATTGATTGGTTCAACACAAAATGCATCACCAAACGATGCAATAGAAAAGTATTAAACCGTTATGATAAAAATGTAAGATGGTTCTTGATGAAATAAAAGATAAGAACTTACATAAGAAAATTAAGACGTGTTAGTAAATAATTTAATTAAATATTGATTTAATATTCTTATTGAACGTCAGTTTGTTCATAAGGTTGATTGTGAAATTTATTGAGTATTTAGAATAATGTTCTAGTTGACATCAAGTTGATAATTCTTTTACTAAGGTGAAACCGAAGATGTCTTATCCAAGAATAAGTTAAAGATGTCTTACCTTAGGTTGAGGTAAAAATACTCTTCAAGGTCAAGTTAAAATTATTTTAGTAGAGACCGAGTTAAAATTAATGTAGTTAAGACCAACAATGTTCAAATTAAAGTCAAAGTTGGTTAAGGCGAGAAGTAATATCCCGAAATTTTTAATTGTAAAAATTTGTTTAATATATTTTAAATATTTTAGTTAAATATTTTCTAATGGTTTTGAACGGCCAAAAAATATCTCATCATAAAATGTAATTAAATAATATTACAAAAGTAACAATACAACAATATTTATGGATTATATTTGAAGGTAAAGATTAAAATCATTGATAGACAAAAACATCATAAAATAAGACGGGTCAATTTTTTTTTCAGAGATTAAAAACTAAAACTAAAAAAATCACGAATAAAAACATAATTAACCTTTTATTTAATATAAACTATAGCACCATATCATTTAATAATTTCAGTATTTTAAGTATCCAATCTATTAAATGAATGATGGTATGTTATCGAATGAAAATGTAGAGGTTTAGAATAATAATGCATCAAATCAAAATTAAGTCCAATGAATTATAATGATGTTCAAGTTTTTGTTTTTTCTAATTCCATTTCAGGCATCTAAAAGATAACACGCTGCACTGGCTACCAATAAAATATTACACGCTTTCTTCCATTCCCTTTTCTCTCCATTAATTTCTTGATTTCAGATGCAGAATTTAAGTATGAATCTTTGAAACTGGTTCTTAAACAGGCACCATAAAGACAACTTTGACTTATTAGGAATTACATATGCCCATTACATCATTTACAATTTGTAGATGCAGTTGCTTTGCTATTATTATTAGTATAAAATTGAAAGAAGTTCCGCGTACTGACAGAAACTAATTGAGAACATTTATTTTTTTAATTTTATATTGCCTATTCACCTGCTGAAGAATTTTTTTTATGATAAATTTTAGTATCCGTGTATAAGTGTATTAATATATATTAATGAGTTAATTTTAATTTGCTTATATTAATAGTAAGCACTGAAATATTTAGACAAAAAACAGTTTACTTATATTAACTCTCCTCGCTTTCTAATTTTTTTCTCTATTTAATACAAAAAAATCTTTTTAAAATTTGACTATCCTCAATCCAGACGAAGGACCGGAGATTTCGATAAAGGGACACAGTTATGGTACGCTAGCAAAAAGATATTTTAGTTTAGGAAAAAGATATTTTAGTATATGTAAGTATAAGTTACAGTATTAAAGATACAAAATTAATTTATTATGTGTTGTAAAAGAAGATTAATTTAAAAACATTGCTGGTCTAAAATTTACCGTATTGTTTAATATATTGCCATATTATTGAAAAAACTTAGTATTCCAAGTATCAAATCCACTTTGTAACAAAAATATCAAATAGTGTATCATCAAATGAAATTATAAAGTTTAAGAATAATAATGCATCAAATCAAAATTAAGTCCCAATAATATGATGTTCAAGTTTTTTTTTTTTAATTACCATCCATGAAATTGTCTTTGCTTTTAAAAAATAATAATAATAACTTCCCTCCATAGGATCACGCCCTTTTCTTATTTTTCATCTCGCTCTAATTTTTAAGAAAGGCTAAAAAAACAAAATTTAAAATAGACAAGGGACTAAGAAATTATTTAACGTATATAAAAATTTATCCTTTTAAATCACATTACTTCATATTGATTTATTTTTTATGTGCTGTTTTAAAAAAAAGTTTTTATAATTTTTGTTTCATATTAATTTCATTTTTGTGTTTTACTATTTTTAATTTTAATTTACTTTAGTTTTCTTGTATTATTTTTGTTAATTACAAATAATACATGCTTGCTCGTTTTTCAAACCAGTTTTAACTGTAAAACATTTTTAAATATTGAATGCATTCTATCAATGTGTATTCAAATAGAACTGGACTTAAATTTGAGTCTGGTTGATAAAAAACGTAACTAAGAAAAAAT
>PYAF01005739.1:716880-729559 GCA_007407185.1 Glycine tomentella
TCGTAAGTCCATTTTTCTAATTTTAGTCTTTATAAGTTGACATTTTTTTCAATTTTAATCCCTGAAAGATATTTTGCTTATTTTTAATGACTATAAATTTACGTTTTTTTCAATTTTGATCCATGTAAATAGGAATTTATGAGAACTATAAATGAAAAATTAGAATATTAAAAGAATTAAATTAAAAAATACAAACTTAGAAGGATTAAAAATAAATAAAAAACTTATATGGACCAAAATTAAAAAATCAAATTTATAAGAACTAAAATAAATAAAAAACCTTATAGAGACAAAAAATAAAAAACACAAACTTATAATGGCCAAAAATATATTTAATCCCGAATCTTAAAACTCAAACCCTAAATTTTATAGAAGAGTTTCAATCAACCTGATTAACCTAACTTATTTTGTCACTTCTAGAAAAAAAGAGCAGACCGCCTTAGACATACCATATGATTTATTCTATCTATCCATTTTTAAGATAAGTCTAATTTGGTGAGGAACAGGTATAAACTTTCATTTCTTCTTATATACTTGCTCGTGTCAAGTGCCACAGCCGAATAAATTTCCAAATTTTATTTTTTGCCAAATGATGTATTTGCTCATGTACTACCATTCTTAAAAATTAGCTTCCCTTCAATAAGGTGATATCAGTTTGACTCATGCTTCCGCACATAATAGCAGCATTTTGGAATAGATTGCTAAAATTTATACCGATTTTAGTTAAAATTTTACTCTCATTTCAAAAATGCTTTTTTTTTTTTTTTTAATGTTTTTATGTTACGCAATGAAGGGAAGATTTGTTTGTTTTTTTATTTGAATGAAAAAAAAGGAAGAGTTGAAGTCGAAATAATAAAGAAAAGCAACAAAATATATAGAGGATTCCAATCATGACAAGAGTGTCAAGGATATTAATTAAGTCATGTTATTTTTATTAATTCATTAAATTAGATCTTCCAAACATGGCTTTTGGGGGAAGGGGAAACTCCCTAATTAAATATCTCTAGTAATTTTTTTTATCAAATAAGTTAATTGACGAACTTATAAACTACTTGAACGGTTAATCATAAGATGTTTGAATCAATAAATGATGCATTTGCACACGGACAACCAACTTGCTAAAATTTTTCTTCTCCTCTGTTCAGGAATACTTTGTTTAGATTTTATTTTATGGATTACATTATACATTGTTGGGTCTATACTATGTCATATTAGTGGGTTAGGTTGCAAGCTCAGCCCATCATTTTCAATTTGGGCCTGCTGAAAAACCATCTTACCCGAAAAGGGAAATTACTTTCTACACTACCCATATTCCCATATTGCTTCCGGAATGGTCATTCCGGAAGAAATTCCAGAAGTGCATAAAAAAACACCCGCCGAAATGATAATTTGGACTAAACATGAGCACAATTGTTGCGTCTATATATAAGCAATTACTTCCTAATCTGGAACGTAAAATTACATTCCAAAAGGCGTTTTCAGAATGTAATCTAGAATAAGTGTTTCGGAATCTTGAAAGGATGCTGGAAGCAAAATGGAAGGTGCAGGAAAAAATATATCCCGGTTAAATTGAGCTTACATTTTTCATTTTTGTGATAATTTATAATTTTCTTTTACATTAATTTTTTATATATTGCAAATTAGTAACATTAACATTTTAAATTCTTAAATCTTATTTTAATTAATTTTAATTTTTTTATATTATTCAATCTCAATCTTAATTAGTGTTCTGAAATTATTTTTTTTTATTTATAGAATTTTTTCTCTTTTCTCCGTTAGTTACATATATTCTTCTAATTAAGTTTAAAAAATCTGTGTAATGTTTAGGATATTTCCCTTTGCTTTAACAACTTATTTGGATGTGGTAATTAGGTAGATGGAATAAGAGAAGAGAACAATGAAGAAGAAACTTAATATTTTTCATATTTGGATGGGTAAAAAATAAAGGAAATGAAATTTGTCATAATGGAGTCGACCAAAACCATTTCCTTCCTAAGGAGATATGAAATTGGATAAAAATAGTTTTTTTTTATTAAAAAAATAAGCATTTTTCATAACTTGAAAAATGAAATGAAAATATTTTTTGTTAAAACATAATAAGGTAAGAAGTTCAAATTTTTTATGATACTTATTTAAATGGTTTAAAACCTAATTACTATTTTTCATTAACTAAAAACATTATATTTGCTTTGCAGGAAGGCCATAGGCCCGAAAGGAAAACGTTATAACTAACACAGACTCTATGTGGGTTATGTCCAATTAATTTGACTAAAATGATGTTTTAAATTTGAGAAATTAAAAGCAAACATTATCCAACTTAATTTGATGGACTAAACATATTTAACCACCACCCACCCCCAAAAAATAAATTAGTTAAGCTTTTCTTGTATCTGATGTAGCCAAGCGTGACCCAACTTCACTAAGCAAGCCTCCATATTGTCTCAGGCTCTCAGCGTTTCAAACGACTAGAAGAACAAATACTCATGTGATAAATGTAACTAATATTAGATATTCAAGGTATTTGTGTATGAAATACGTCATTTTATGAAAATACACTGAAATATAAAATCCAGTTGCTTTAAAGGTTTATTATCCCCTATGATAGAATAAAAAATGAACTTCATGAGTAGTAATAAATGAAACATAAACTAGTAGATAGTAACTTCTGGCCACTACATTTAATGTCTCACAACACGAATTTGTTTTGCATTGCAAGTGATGTTCAGCACTGATGGCTATACATTTCCTGAAACCTTCTACTTAGATTGGTTAACTTCTTAACATCTATTAGCATGTTTGGATTGCTGGCAATCCAAACCTTCGTTTCGAGAAGCAAACTCCTCAATACTTTTGCGTTGAAGCTTTCTAAGACTTTGTGCTGCAGTAAAATGGTCGGAAAAACAAACATGCACTATAACATCCAAATTTGATGATTGTGCTTAAGTGCTTTGTTGTGGTTGTTAATGCTTTTCTTCTCTTGTACATCACCATCTTGAAGTGTATCTTATTCTTTCAGTCATAAAATATACGTGGTTCTTTTTTCTGCCTTATTATTTACATCCATTGGTGGATGTACATTATGTGCTTTGGCCCCACCAGATTTTATTTATTTATTAATATATATAAAAAAATTACCCCCATAAAAAAATATATATTGCTTTTATTGGATTTTTTTAACCTAAAATCCAAACAAAAAAAAAGATATTCAATACAAAAATTACATGTTCAAACCCAAATCATTTAGCCTAATTCTCATTATTGTTAGAGTAACACAAAAACACACACCACATATTACATAGAACATACCGATTATATTTTTTGAAAAGATATTAGTATAATAATATATTAGGTTGGATAAAGATAATTAAAATAAGAGATGCAGAAAGATTGGTTAAACAAATCACAAAAAATATAATTTCAAATTATGTACAATACTTATGTGAGGATAGACCGTTCATTTTCCTAGAATCATGCAAATAAACAATCTTTCTTAGCATTAATGGGTTGCTCAAGGATTGACAAGAAGGAAGAAAGCGGAGAAATTATGTTGAGACAAAGATAACGAAGAACTCAAATTACTTGCTTCAAGAGATGGGTAAAACATGTAACTTTTCAAAACTTCCATGGTATAATTATTTTAGGAGCGTTTTTCTTTTATCTGTGTTCTTGAAATAAAGAAATCACGATTAATAATGTTTTAGTGTTGGTTATTTTAATGAAAGACGTTACATTTCTCACACTAAATTAGTAACTTATTTCACATGTTTGATTACAATGTGAATTGTCCCTCAATTCTTCTGACCCTCTCAATACTCAAAACAGTCAAACATCACCGTCTCTCACTCTAAATCACTTTGTCACTCACTTAGACTTTTTTATTCATTTCCCTAAATCTAACTACATTTAATTCCTAAAATTATTCAGTTATTGACGTTCATGAAATCACGGTTGTCTCATTCACGGATGTGTGTGATGTGTGCATTGGTAGCATCACGGTCTTTGCGGAGTTGCGTTTTTTGCGAAATTACGGTAAGACTTTTATCAAAAAAATAGTCTTTTACTCTTTTCAAATTTTTAATATAAATTATTGATGAGGCTTAACATAGTGTAGGGGGTTTTATTTGTAAGAAATAGGTAGATTAGCTTTATTCTATTTTTTTATACCTTAATTAGCTTTATTTTTTTTGTAGTATGCTAAAAATGAAGAAATTTTTAAAAAGGGATTCCACAACACCATTAGAGTCATATGTGAAAAAAAGATTCTTAGAAGTAGATTTGGAAAATCTTCCTGCTGATCTGAGAGAGAGGAAACAAATATCATGTTATCATTCTAATGATCGGGATAACATCTGAATAGCTTTTTTGCATAAAGGACCTTGTCAACCAAAAGAGCATGCTTTTCCAAAACGACAATTTGTGATTCTATTTCAAAATTTTAATCATGATTGGTTTTTGGAATTTAACAATTGGTTTAAATATTGTGTATCAAAAGATGCTGCATTTTGTTTGTATTGTTATCTTATGAGACTTGACATTGGAGAGCAAAAAAATGCTGATGCATTTTTGGTTGACAGTTTTTCAAATTGAAAAAAAAGATAGGTTGATTGAAAACCCATATTGGAGAATTTGATAGTGTTAACAATCAAGCTCTGAGAAGTTGTCAAACATCAATGAATAGAAAACAACATATTGAAATTGCTATTAACATGCAATCAGATTTGGTGAAAAGAGAATATAGGATTCATTTGATGGCAACAATTGACCATATTCGATTTCTATTGAGGCAAGGATTAAGATTTTGTGGTCATGATGAATAAGTTCATTCACAAAAACAAGGTAATTTCCTTGAGCTTCTACATTTTCTGGCCAATCATAATGAAGAAATTGATAAGGTTCTAAAAAATGCTCGTGAAAATCTCAAACTAGTGGCACCTAATATTCAAAAGGATATTGTGACAGCTGCAACTTGTGAGGCCACAAAAATTATTGTTTAGAGATGATTTTTTTGCCATTTTAATCGATGAGCCCAAAAGGGAATCAATCGTTAGCATTCCAATCCGTAAAGAATCTTTTTGTGCAAATGTTTGTTATTTTGCGTTACATAGATAAAAATGGAAGTGTCATTGAGAAGTTTCTTGGTTATGTTCATGTTTCAGATACAAGTGCGGAATTGTATGAAAGATGAATGGTTGAATGATTGTTTGCATATTACATACATAGAGAAAAATATTTTTGATAGTATTGACAATAAAAAAATCATAAAATATTTTTAAAATATGAAAATGCGTAGATGAAAATTGTAATTTGTAGAAACTTAAATACTTTAGATTTCTTTTATCATGATATTATATATTTGTAATACCTTATAATATTTTATTTTTATAAAAATATTAGAAATTATTTATTGTCTTTACTAATAAAAATTTCGAATCCACCACTGTTTACACCTGAGTATCTAATAAAAAAGAAGAGTAGAATTTTATTGGCTCTTTACGAGTAGCTTGTCACTTGTCAGTTGGCACTTGGTCCGTGTCAGAGTTCCGTAGTTTTTGTGGCCTATCAACCACATGCAGTTCTGTGCCCATATATTCCTACGGTAATGCAGGAGCTAATTTGGTTCTTTATTTGGTTTTCTCATTATATCTGTATGGATGTTCATGTCTATATTGATGCTTTGGCGTTGCTTAGATCAGCAAAATTACTAGATTCATGGAAAACCAAATAAACATTATGCCTAGCTATTTGTAGTAAGGTGAAACTAATAACTGTTATAACAAAAACTCTATAGTTTGTTGGGTCAAAATCTGTAAGAATGACACATAGATAGATCAGTTTTTGAGTAGAGGCACTATAGCTCAATTTGTGAAGAGGATAAGTTAGAATTATTCTCTAACCTCAATCAATTATACTAAATTGTTCCTATATGTTTATGCTCTTTTTTCTAGCCTTTACCTTGGATACACTAATGCTGGAAACTCCAAGTTGCATGCAAAGTGCTAACTGCTAGTTGCTAAATCATACGCACATTTTGAGTTTATAACTCGGAGTCCAAACACTTGGAATAAGATCATCAAATTGATGTCTCATGTCTTTAATCTATAGAATTACTGCAGGAAATTCTATATGAAAAATGAGTGCAACAATTAATTTTTTGTCTTCACTCTTCGAAAATTTCCACCTCTGTACTATTACGGTTTGCTTTCACATGTACAAAGAAGTCTATGTTCTACGTGATGCATGCATTATTGATGGTGATTTCTCAATTCCGAGGCTGTGGAAGTTTAAAGAAGAATATTTGAAGGAAATGCAATCCGCTTCTATAAGATTAGTTCAGCCAACAGTGCCCGTTAGTCAAGGAAGCACGAACACTTCAAAAGAGTAATCATGTTGCGTAATATGATGGATACTTTGAATACTTCTTGTTCTAGCTGCATGTTATATATATATTTTCTACTTTTATTGTTTAAAGTTTTCTACTAATACATACAATTAAAATATCATAATCATTAAATAAATTGTTTTACTTTATTATGTTCGCAATGATTTATCCTCCGTTATAAAACATCAATTATGATTTATGTTTTATGATAACTACGTTTAGACCCAAGTGTTAGGCAAAAAATTAAGGTGTTGGCTGAGGCCTGAGGCCTGAGGTATCTAATCTAATCTACAATCAAAATCTCATTATAATCCACTGAGGCCTGAGGATTATAGTGTGTGCAGTAGCCAAATGACAACACTCCAAATCCTGAAGAAAAAAACACACGAAGACATCTCAAAGAAGAGTCTTAATCTTAAATCAGCAACTCCACAGCAATGGAATTAAAATAACTCTCTACCTCGTTATCCATCTTCACACACTTTTATCCTTCAATCTAAGAAATCAAAATCAAAATTAGAATAGAAGCACATTTTGTCTACTAGTTTGCCTAAATGATCTGATCAAATCACCCAAAATATAAATCACCCAAAATATCCTGCCTTCCAAATTCAAGTAATCATGATATTCATTAAATATAGAGAAATTCGATTTAGCTAAAATGTTTAACTTAGCAAGGTCACATCTGAGCAAATAAGAACAAAATTGTGGTACTAACAGCAGGTTAAATACTCAATTTCACAAATTTATAAACTGTAATGGTGATGTCAGACTACCAAACATTCAGAAGGGTGTGAAGAGAGTAAACTCAAGTCTCGACCATATATCACAAAGCTCTAGAAGAGAAAGAGAAGGGCATATACCAGAAATGATGACTAGATAACCCAAGTATCCATTTATTATGAAGATTCTGATAATAAAATACTCATACCAGGGTAAGGATCATTGTTATCAACCCTGAACAGCTGTGCTGTGCGGCTAACCCCAAATCCACTTTAGTGGGATAGCCATTATATTGAAGATTACAGATACAAGATAAATAATTTATACTATACACATAAATCACTAGAGAGCAAATCACTAGTGGTCACAGGGAGCAGTGGGTCAGGGTTTGAGAGTATGAGTCAGTGTTTGCATCAAATGAAGAAGGATTTCAAACCCTGCAGAAGGTCTTCTAATTAAAGAAAGAGAGCAGAAATCACAGCAAGGTATAAAAGAAATAAACTGGTGGCATAGAAGGGTTTTTTTCCTTGTACACCATAGTGGCTATGATTGTACACAATACGACCATGATAATGGGTCGGAGTCACTGGACACAAAAACATGACATGATTGACTTCTTGTAGTGGCCACCTACTGTGTTGGAACAATTCTGCTCTAACTACCCAGATAAGAATATTGTGACAAAATCTGAACACATTGGACACATACATACTATGCAATAAGCTTTACATCCTAAATATTATGGTGGACGGTTGGAAACTTGGAGAACATTGAGAACATAACAATCACATGTATATCTTTTTTATTACAAAAATTTTAGGCGAGTTGGGCCCTGGGAGTTCATGAGAACGCTCGATGAACACTTATAGAGATACCTACATATTACCTACCGACAAGGTTCTTACATGACCAACGGGAATTGAACCCACGTCCTTGTGGGATATGAATTTGTTCCTTACCAATTAGACCAACCTTTGTTGACACATAACAATCACATATTGAAACAAGAAAATTATTAAGGCAGAGATTAAGACAAGCACAATAAATTCATTAACAACAAGTATACTGGCACCCCATATCTGACAATCTACAAGAGTACCCTTAGTGAAAAAAAAAGTAACAAATGATTTAAAAGATGCATCAGGATTGCGGCTAAGGATATACCTATGATCAGTCATATATGAAAAGATGTCAAAGTCAAAACAAATACTTCTAAGAATTTTCCTTTGCAATAGCTTCTAAGGCACAACATTACAGTTAATTATGAGAAAATATATTAAATCAGAGATATCAGAGACAAAGACTAAGAACATTTCATAGTTACAGAAAGAATTATCCTTATAGGAAGCAAGTGATTTCCTTCATAATCTTGCATTCATGTTGATAAAGAACTTGTAATTAGGGGTTGAAACCTGTAAACATATGAATCTCTTGCAAATTAAGATCAGCAAATCAGTGCTGACAAGAATAGAGTAGCAAAGTTACTAAAGAGAGCTTAAAGAATGAATTATTAAGCAAAAAAGTTTCAAACCCGTAAAAACTGAAGCTTTCAAAAAGATTCAAGTTCAATTAAGAAGTACTGCCCGCAAAATAAAATAAACCACAGAAACAGTGGCAAGATATTCGTCCTCAATTATAATCAGCATCTTGTTGAGTGTTATCTTAGCAAATAACAAAAGTGCTATGCTATCATGACCATATTGAGCATAATCGAAGAGCAACATGCCATGAATGTTGTCCTATAGGGTGAAGGCACGTGAATGGTTACATTATATATCAGACACATCATAACAGGGGAAATATTTGCTTTTTTGTGTTTAGTATCTCAGAGATAACTCTGCCTTCCAAACATTTATAGATAGCATCCTGTGCAAATAAATTGCAATAAGAACAAATAAGTTAACAATCAATCAAGATCAAAATTTCCATCGAAGCTTCAATTGAATAGGTCTAAAAAGTTAACTTACTGGAGCCTAAAGAACTGGAACTATGAGAAGAGAGTCTTAGCCAAAACCAAAGAGAGGAAGAGAAGAGGAATGAGTCCTGCATCCTCAAACTAGACTTTATAGCATGCAATTATGCAAGTCCATAGATATTAGAGCATATTACTCAATTCAAGTATCAGGTGATTTTATTCTTGTTAATTATACTTTTCTATAGAAAAGTGATCCAGCAAATCTGATGTACTGATGAATACAGGAAGAGAACCATGTTAGCAAAGAACTAGTTGTGGACAGTTCAACAATCTTGGAGATTCTTCACCTCAAAACAGCTTTTTACAATAAAGATAATGACACAAGGGTTCACAGACGCACAGAAACAGTTAGAGGTAGAAGATGGAATAGGTGTGAATGTGAGAAAGAAAGTGGTGCCAGATGGATTCTCTGTCTGGGGTCACACAAGTGATGAAGTTGACGGTAGATGTGATGTGTGGATCAATAATGGTGACCGTGGAGAGAGAGAGAATGCTGGAGAAACATCAAGTACTACACAAGAGTGAGTTGAATAATTAAATTCAAGTACAAATATATCATTATATAATATTTTCTAAATTTAATCAGTGACATCCTTCATATATCAAAGAAAAAGAAAAATCAGTGTGACTATCCTTGAGATACTCATTAAAATATTAAAAATTAGAAATGGGCAAATGCTAAAAGCAAAAAGGGTTTTTTTTTTTTTTTTTATTCAAATGTATAAAATGCGTTTCCTGTAAATTTTAAATGTACTCAGATATTATTTTTAATAAAAAAATCTTTTAATTCTTTAACTAATGTTTTAAGAAAATGGATGGACGAAATTCTTAAAAATATTATTACAGTTTATTTTAATATGTTTTTAATTGAATTTCTAATAACTGTTTATTTATTATTTTAATTAATGTTTGTAAAAGTCAGTTGATAAGATTCTTTTTACAAAGAAAAAAATAAGAATGTTTTTCTAACAATCAATCATTATTGGTCTTTTTGTTTAATGTTTTGTGATTTTTTAATATTCAGAAAATTATTATTTTTCAATAAGTTAAAGAATCACGTCTATTTTTTTAAAATGATTTATTTATTTATTTTTGAGTAACAGGGGTGTTTAATGAAGAGAAAAAGAAGTGAAATAAATGGTATAATATTATTTTAATGAATACAGTGCTTGCAAAATTTCACAAAAAATCTAATGCAAAAAATCATTTTGGTAGAGAATGCAAATCAAACAGCAAAGAATAAGAGAAAACATGTTTAAGAATTCGTTGCGTCAACACCAAACGTAAGTTGATCAATAGATCACTCTCATTTCTTTTTCGTTCATCCATTAAATTTATCTTGGAACGCACGTTTGCAGCAAAATGAACTGAAAAACAAACATGTACATATTTTTTTTTATTATAAAATATATAATATATAAAGATAATTTGTTTGATTTTATAAGATAAATAATCATAGATTTATATAAAAATATATGTAATGATATTTTACAAAAATATGAATATAATCCACATTGGAAAACACTTGAAAATGGATGAGAAATAATTGAACATGAACCATAGAAGAATTTGAATGAACTATTTGAGTTTGTAATTTTATATATATATATATATATATATATATATATATATATTTTTAATCAGATTTTAGTAGGAAGAAATTTATCAAATTAATTTAGCTAATTCTATTAAAAAATTTCAAGCAGTTAGATTCTTATTCATCGAACGAGTTTTTAATTAAATTATTTATCATTAGAAATGATAATTATATTTAAATTTAAAGAATATTTTCAAAAAATGTTTGTACGTAAAAACATAGTAAATGATATAATAAAAGAAAAAAGAAAAATTATGTAAATGATATAATAATGTCAGAAGACAAGTACATAATGTTATTGTTGAGAGGAATAAATGGAACACTTCTTTAAAAAAAATAAAAATGGAACATGAGTTGTAACTTGTAAGCAAGGGGTATAATATCCTTAAAATAAAAGAAAAAAGCAAGGCGAAGTAGTATAAACGTGAGATGGGGAAGTGTAGTTTAGTCATATGTGGTGGTGTTGGAGGGACAGTTATCATAAATTCCCTTGAATACAAGGCAGAAAGAAAGATAGAGATTATTAATATTGATTTGTTGGAGAGAGAGGGGGGCAAATAGGGAACGGAATATTGCAATATACTGTCAATGAAGATTAAGTTAGTTTCCTACGATATGATCAACTATGGTTTCGTCAAAAGAAATACTCATCTTGTCTCGAATAAAAAAAAAATCTCCAAAAAGAAAAAAAAAGATATTGCAATATGCATTGCAAGAGGAAGGGGGAAGTTGAGTGAGTTGGATGTTGGAAGAAGATGAAATATGTGATAAAGTAATAATAATGGACAACAAAACATTAACAATCCACATCATCATTGCATCACCCTGGTGCTCATCTCATCATTCACAGCTTGCATGCTCCACTTCACACTTCACACTTCACACTTCACACTCTCATCGCATCTCATCTCATCTCAAACTCAACTCAACAAACAGTAACTAACACCACCATTGAACAAACACAATGCGTTCTCCATCTCGTTATGGATTCATGATTTCCCAAATTACCCTCAGACTGATCATGTTGTTCTTTTTATTTTTCGCACGCGCGGCGTCGGGTCTGAACCTCACCGCCCTGCTCTCCACCGTGCCGGAGCTCTCCCAATTCACCTCCCTCCTCGCCTCCGCCACGCCCCTCGCCGCGGATCTCTCCGACCGCTCCTCCCTCTCCCTCCTCGCCGTCCCCAACGCTTACCTCGCCGCCGACGACCAACTCTCCCGCCACCACCTCTCCCCCGCCGCCCTCGTCGACGTTCTCCGCTACCACGTCCTCCTCCAGTTCCTCTCCTGGTCCGACCTCCGCGCCCTCCCCCCCTCCGGCAAGCTCGTCACCACACTCCTCCAAACCACCGGCCGCGCCACCGACAACTTCGGCTCCGTCAACCTCACCCGCGACCCCCAATCCGGCGTCATCTCGATCCGCTCCCCCGCCCCCTACTCCCCCTCCAACGCCACCATCCTCTCCCTCGTCAAAACCCTACCCTACAACGTCACCATCTTCGCCGTCAATTCCCTCCTCATCCCCTACGGCCTCGACCTCATGGCCTCCGAAACCCGCCCCAACATTGTCCTCAACATCACCAATGCCCTCATCAACGGCCACAACTTCAACGTCGCTGCCTCCATGCTCGCTGCCTCTGGCGTGGTCCAGGTATTAGATGTATATTCGGTGGATTTAATTAGTTAGTTAGTTTTTCTGTTATCACATTATTACTATAAGTGTGAATTCAACATTTAATTAATTAATGAATTAATTATCTTAATTAAGTATACTGATTATATGTCTGATACTAGGAATTTGAAGCAGACGAGGGCGGTGCCGGAATCACGCTCTTTGTCCCCGTCGACGACGCATTCGCGGATCTCCCACCCTCGGTTGCTCTCCAGTCTCTGCCCGCGGATAAGAAAGCTGTTGTTCTCAAATTCCACGTGCTCCATTCGTATTACCCTCTCGGTTCTCTTGAATCCGTGGTTAACCCCTTTCAACCTACCCTGGCTACTGAGG
>PYAF01005739.1:734426-754603 GCA_007407185.1 Glycine tomentella
ATGGTCACGCATCTTCTTTCTTGTTCTGTTTTGCATCTTCTCTGTGTATATGATGATGGACTTGGCACAAGTTGAAACAATGTACGTCAAGGTTCTTGCTGTACATTTTTAAACAATTTTGATTTAACAAATGCATAAATGGTCCAAAATTATAGTGTAGATTTGACGATGCTGAAAACTTTGAACAGACGTAATTTCTTGTAGCAATGTCCGATAGAGACGTATTTTATGTCAAAACGCTCGAAATTAAGAGAAGTAATTAGATAAACAAAGAGTGGATTGCAATTCACTGATTGAATAGACAAAATATCAGAAAACAAAAAAATTTTTAGGGCTCCAAAGAGTAAAACGCAAATTTGAGGCACTTAGAGGCCTCTTTTGGGAAAATTTTTTGGGCAAGTCCCCTTTGGGAACTTGCCAGCGGCTTCTCCTCTCAATTTCGAGCGCGTGACCACCGATTTCGTCTCAATCGGACGTCCCGGTCAAAAGTTATGACCTTCCGTAATTTACGAAAAATCGCGAAAACCCTAATTCCCCATTTTTCCCCTGCCACGTGTCACCACCAGGGCAAACACGCCCCAGATGGGCGTGTTCCATTGCCCCATTTTGCTAATTTTTGTTTTTTTTGCCCCTTTTTGCTAAATATTTATTTAATTTATATTATTTTTAAAAATCAGCCGAATTTAGCAAGCAGTTTCACAAAAAACTTATAATGAAAATGAGATGCAGGCTAGCGTGGGAATCTTCTCAAGTCCTCCATGGTGATAAACAAAGGTAGTCCCTAGGATAGAGATTATTCTCGAGATAAGTATATGATTATTGTGTGGTTATTCACAATGAATTAAATTAAAAAAGTAATAAAAATTAACAGAAGGACGTCCGCGCGAGGTACAAATCATGCACCACCTTACCGGCGGCTTCAATATCATCAAGATGTTGTTTAGTCGTGTCTTTCTATTCCAAAATTACAGTTTCTCTTTCTCTTTTTCTTCCTTTTCTCCCTCTTGCAATTCTCTTCGCCCCATTTTGCACCCCTCTTTCCAGATCTGAGATTACTTCTCCTTTCTTTCTGATGTCGGAGATGTTGAGAAGAGAAAGGGTAGACATTGTTTGGAGAATTGCGAGGTCGATCTCGCCAAATCGTGCGTTCGTGGACTCCACACCTTGGTCCTACACATTGACACCATCGTCAACCGCACTAACTCTGTTGAAGGCATCCACCACGCTCTCGACGTTGAAGACTGTGAGCCCGCCGCACGCTACATTTAGATCTGAAAACCAAAAAATCTAACATTGGTGTCCTAATTGTTTGTGATGTACTGTTTCATCAGGAAGGGAGGGTGGCGCAGGATTGTCGCTAGCGCTGGATGACGAAGAGTGCAAGAGGGACGCGGTGGCGGAGATGGTAGTAACGACCCGTCTCGTCGCTACGATATCACTACTCTAAAACTCGAAATTTCAATTTTAAGTATAAGTTCTATTAATTTAATTATGAAAATGGTGGTAAATGTTTCACTATATACATTCACCAAATAACGCATAAATACATACATATATATATATATATATATACACATTCAAATATTAAATCACTATGCATCATTCACATGTCTAGGTATAATTCAGTTTTTACGTGGATCTAAACCTGGAATTTACATGTTCAATAAAAAAATCAAGGAACCAACTAAGGAAGAATTTGATAACAAAACACCACTCTTCCAAAAGAAACTCTCGCATTATCACATCAGCTTGGTAGTTCCAACAAAAGACTTTCCTCCAAAGAAACCTACTGCTGCTTATCTGCTCCCATGAACGAAAGTTCAAGATCATCACAAACACCAACCACACGGTACAAAATGCAAGGGTGAGTTTATTGCAAAAGATTAATGACTATCAGATGACAATGATACAATAACAAATAATCACAATCATTCTCAATAATCTATCAGTTCGACGTACACTTAACAAACCGGTTATCAACTTTTAACAATTTAAATCAATTATGTTCAGAATGATGCATGCACCTTACTCAACTCTTAAATGCAATGTGGTACCATTCGAAAGAAATAGCCTAAGCGTGTTCTCATGACACTCTCACTTAGGAAAACTTGGCAGCAATTGTCGAGGTCATCCAGTTGTGCACAAGCCACTCCTCCCATGTTGATCAACATGAGTCTCAAGGAAGTTCCACACCAAGTGAAATACCCCCCACGTACCAGGATTTTTCCTCATGAAGAACCACAGGTACTTACTGACAAGTTTATACTATTTTCACACAATTATGCAGTACGAAACATGGACTCCAACAATACACCGATCTTGGATAGTTAAATATTTAAACGATCCATTTCCTTCTCCGAGGGCGCTTATAATTTTTTATAATTTTTAAACCAATCCCCTTCACTCTCGAGGGATATTCATACAAGGTCGCTATACCCCTCATGTACATACACAACATGCATTCATCTGAATATCATCATCAACATCATCTTATCTCAATGTTATTGAGATGAGATGATGTTAATGTTGATTTCACCCAAACAAGTTTTTATTAATTTGAAATAGCTTTTTCTTTTTGGATACAAGAAAAAATCAATTTCCATTATTTCTATAAGATAAAATCTATATAGATTTTATCTTATAGAAATAATTGAAAAATGCATTAAATTATGTCTTCGTGTATCAAATATTTTCTTTTCATATCGATAGGTATGATATTTTTCTAGCAATTAATGTATGTGAGACAGAAACTTTCACTTATAGTTTTTTCTTTTTAATATTGTATTTAATTTCTTAATAATTAATATAAAGAAATAATTGTAAATAAAATAGAAATTTATAAATTCTAGGATCCTAGAGTAGTTCCCTAGACAAAATAGAAGTAAGTTCACAAACAAGATTCAAGAATAAGATTCTCTGATGACCACACGGTACAAAATGTAAGGGTGAGTTTATTGCAAAAGATTAATGACTATCAGATGACAATGACATAATAACAAATAATCACAATCATTCTCAATAATCTATCAGTTCGATGTACACTTAACAAATCGATTATCAACTTTTAACAATTTAAATCATTTATGTTCGAAATGATGCATACACCTGACTCAATTCTCAAATGCAATGCGGTACCATTCGAAAGAGATAGCCTAAGCGTGTCCTCATGACACTCTCACTTAGGAAAACTTGGCAGTAATTGTCGAGGTTATCCAGTTGTGCACAAGCCACTCCTCCCATGTTGATCAACATGAGTCTCAAGGAAGTTCCACACCAAGTGAAATACCCCCCTCCCCCCCACACATACCAAGATTTTTCCTCATGAAGAACCATAGGTACTTGCTGACAAGTTTATACTATTTTCACATAATTATGCAGTACGAAACATGGACTCCAACAATACACTGATCTTGGATAGTTAAATATTTAAACGATCCCTTTCCTTCTCCAAGGGCGCTTATAATTTTTTATATTTTTTAAACCAATCCCCTTCACTCTCGAGGGATATTCAGACAAGGTCGCCACACCCCTCATGTACATACGCAACATGCATTCATCTCAATATCATCATCAACATCATCTTATGTCAACGTCATCAGCAACATCAACATCATCTAATGTCAATGTCATCATCAACATCATCTAATCTCAATAACATCAATATCATAAACAATCACATTTCACATATATACATATAAACTCATGCCTGACATTCACATTCCCCAGGTCTTTAGACAACATAAATCACATATAATAATAATTCGTAATATAACAAAATTGATATTTTAGGGGAATTTCTAAATTAAAGAGAAGACTATAGTATCCAAGCAAACTCTTAAGCCTATTTAAAATTTAATAAAAGAAGTAATAAAGAGAACATATATAAAATTTTGGATAGAGTCTCCTCTGTAATTAAGACTTTTTCCAAAAATTTCAAACAATACAACAACAACATTATTCATACTTTTATTCATCAATAACAAATATATCGTATCCCATTAGTTTAAAACACAAATTTTCTTGAAAACCAACATGCAACAGGGACAAACATACCACCTCATAATTGGATATCTCTTAGGTTCACATCCGTTGGTCCAAACACATAGCTCTATATACTAAATCGAGGATAATTTAGTATAGATTTCAAAGACAGAGTCAATTTTAACATTTGGGGTCAAATACCCATTCAATTTTAAAAGGGACTAAAATGATGTTTTTGGGGTCCACATCAAAGAGTTATCATTTTGAAATTCTGATTACGTCAATGTGATCGGGGTTCAACAAAGGTCAAAAAAACAAAATCAATTTTTAAAAAGACATTTACAGTGTCTCATTTTCAAGGATTTTTCAAAGGAAATGTAAAAACATTCAATAAAGGTAAACAAATCACAAGAGATACAATGATAGACTCAATTTAACTAGAAGAAGACATAGAAATCACAGTTACCTCGAAGAAACCGTGAAGGGAGGGTTGAGGTTCCGTTCTCTGCCGAATCCAAGAGGTGAGTTTTGAAGATTCTGCTCTGTGGTGGTCCGGTAGCAAGCTGTGGCGGCTTGTGGTGGTCGCCAGTGGCAGTGGGTGGTGGAGGAGGTGGATTTAGGGTTTGGGTGAGGGTTTGAGGAGAACAGGGGTAAAAATTCACTTTTTTCATGCTGCTAAACGTACTTATAACATGCAAGACTCGCTTAGAGAGCTCGTGTCGCTAAGCGAAATTTCACTTAAACTCGCATAAGGCTGCCGAGCGAGACATTTGTGCTAAGCTCAATTTCTCCTCTGATTGGAATTGTGCTTATCGAGTTGATGTCGCTAAGTGAAATATTTCCTCTGAGTGGAATTGCGCTTAGCGAGCTGGTGACGCTAAATGAGTTATTCCAACATAGATCAATCAAATTCCAAATAATCTAACATCCACAACAAACAGTTGTATAAAGATAATTCACACAACACTTCAACTTAATTCAAATTAATCAAGTAATTAAATAATATAAGAATTACATCAAATATCTATTTTCAGTTATCGAAATTTCAACGTGTTATAATGATGACGCGTTAAGGTATTGTGCGGCAAAGATAGAGAGAGAAGGAAAGGTGTTGTTTGGTGTTTTTTTAAAAAAACAAATTTAATCTGATAGGAAAATCTATGGTGGAACTACAGTTATCTCAAAAAAATCTCTATCCTACGACTACCTTTTTTCTCGCCGTGGAGGACTTGAGAAGATCCCCCACGCTAGGCTGCATCATGAAAATGATATATAATGATTTGCAAGTTTTCCTTAAAAAGTTGCGATAATCATGAATGAAATGTTCAAGAACATGAAGACTAGATTTAGAAAGGCTAACTTGTGTCCTATTATTTTTTTTTGAAATATTTTAAAAATAGG
This sequence comes from Glycine tomentella, assembly GCA_007407185.1. Classification (NCBI taxonomy): domain Eukaryota; kingdom Viridiplantae; phylum Streptophyta; class Magnoliopsida; order Fabales; family Fabaceae; genus Glycine; species Glycine tomentella. The sequence goes on from PYAF01005739.1 coordinate 739,809, forward strand.
ATAATAATTGGTTTGATGCAAGTTCGACCTATATCCGTACGTACGATGGCAACACTTTTCATCAAATGCCATATGGCTGCAGCCTCACCTAACCCAAACCCAAATTTGAATCCTCAAACTCAATTTAAAATACCACATTTATATGTATCTATTTTTTATTATCTTTATTTGGTATATTTGATTTTCTTAACCATTTATTTGATGCTATCTTTTTATATATTGTTTATGTGCATTAATAGCTTTGTTTTGATTTATTTTATATTTGTTTCAAAATTATATAATATATATAATATTACTCAACATTTTTATTATTACTTTAAATTGTAAATATGCAATATATTATCATGTTATTTTATAGTTATTAAGAGTAATTATTTTTTGTTATGAATAATTTGAATTTTATATTACTTTAATTTTTGGTTTTAATAATTATTTTTCATTATTTAAATTTTACATTATTTTTATTTTCTGTTTATGTGTAGTTATTTTTGCATTATTTTTAATAATTATTTATCATTATTTTAAATGTGATGGACTTTTTTTAAAATAATTTAGAATAAAAAGAAATCTACTTTAATATAGTATTAATAATTTTCTATTATGGATAATTATACTTTTATAAATATCCTTTGTGATTGCTCTTGAAGATAACATAAATTAAAGATGGTCAAATAAAAAGGTTTGGGTCTTCCAAACAAATCTCCAGTGGTTAAATTATCAACATCTTTGAGATAAATTCCTATGTAGTTACATTATACATTATAATGATCTTTTTTGCATTTTTATTTTTTGTTTCTTAACAAGATCTAAAAATATTTTATATTCATTCATCTCAGTGAAAATTTTGGATGAAGTAAATCCCAAAAAAGTTCACAAAACTACTAACGGTGAAAGTATATCAGTCGAACATGTTTAATAATCGGTTCAAAATATTCACGACAATGAAAATCATGCTCAAACAAATCCTAAAGAGGTTGACCATGTCAAACATCAAGTAACGAGGTATGTTTTGTCTTTTTTATTGTTAGGTTTCTTACAAAGTGTGTGACAAAAAATTATATGAATAAAATCATTCTTAATTTTTATGCTCTTACAATGAACAAGATGAGACGAGAGAGGTAAAGAAAAACATAGATTATTTTTGTGAATTGGTGTTGAACACATGTTACTATTGGCACACCATTCAAAATGCCTTACAAATAAGGATGTCGACTTAATCTCTATGTAAGTGGGTGACGGTAAATGCTTTGAGAAGAAAACATGTGTAAAAAAAATATTCTCACCTTTAAAGAAAAATATGAAACCCTTGAAGGTTTTGTGAACCACAACTTCTCATGCAGGGTATCGTATTAACGATAGGTCTGTTGTAGAGCTGGCACAAACAGTGAGTGCAATTGTTAAAAAAATGTTATTTTTTTATTAAAATATATATTTGACAATACTTTTTTTGTCCGTACATGTAGCGGTTAAGTGGATTGCTTGAACTACACCTACTCTAAGTCGTCAGTCTAACCACAAAAGAAGTTTCCGTTTTATTGGGCATTTTTGGAAAATCAAATGTAGATAAAATGGATAGGTAATTTTTTAGTTAAAAACTAATGATAGTGGCATTGAATATGAATTGAATAATGATTTTGCTTTTTTTTTTTTTAAAAAAAAGTTACATAATTTTCATTGGATTCTAATTTACTTTTTTTTGTAATATTTCAACAATGAGATTTTAATAACTATACCCAAAGATTTTTGAGGTGGTAGTAGGAAAACATTAAAAGATTTGGTGCCCAAAAAAGAAATTTGCCAAGTAATCATATTTATCTATCTTTCTTTTGCTAGTAATTTATTAACACTACTAATAGGTAATATTTATAGATACTTGATATGGTGACATGTATGATGACATGTAAAGTTAGATCAAAATCCAATCACCCAAGTGTTGGGTTCATGCCTATCCATGTTTTAGTATGTTTTATTTTATTTTATTTTAGTTTTAATCTGACACCATTGAATTAAGTTAATTTGAACATGATTTTTACTTGACTTTTTGTTTTAAAAAAGTAATATTAGCTATCTTCTAACTTGATAGCACTGTGCTCTTGATTTAATTAAGCCCCAAGCAAAAGTGAGAGAATATTATCAAGATATTTTTATGGATAAAGTTGAATTTTTGACAAAGGTGATTAACATCAATAAACTTTTATTGCCATTTTATCCTTACATTTTGATAGTCTAATTTTTTTTACTTGTGTATGATAGATATTTGTCCTTGTCAATGAGAAAAACTCTCATTAGTTTTTGGTGGTTCTTGATGTGCTGAATAAAAAGATTATTGTCCTTGACTTACTTTCAACAACATTAAATAGATTACTAATTAGCAATATTAAACTATTGATAAATATTACACACTATTATAATTCATAAAATGACATTAATTCAGCCACCATTTTTAATGTAATAAATAATTTTTTTGTGTGTAGGCTCGATATATAGAAAAATTTATGCAGCATGAATCCTTCTATTCATATTCTGCAACAAAGAGATTACTAATTAGCAAATATAAAATGGTGCATCTTGAAGGGAGAGGCATACAAAAACATGGCTTTGGCTTGTAAGTTTATATATTGTGTTTAGTTTATTGAATATGTACACTAATTATATTACAAGTTAAAAATCGGTGGTTTTATAAAATAGGAATGATTATGGTATTTGGGCAGCAACTTCGATGACACAAATGGGTGCAAATGGTTAACAATACAAGTAAATTCAAATATTAATTTTAGTTAAGTATTTCATGTTGTTGTTAAATTTTACAACTATATCCCATTAACAAATAATTGAAAAAAAATTGTTTATAGGTGATTGATGGAATAAGATTGCGACTCGTCTTATATTTGGCTTTGAAGTCTCATAACCTGAATTAAATATTAATTGAAAGGTCACTTGAGCACCTGAGTTTTAAGCTGACATAACACTTGAGCAAATTATGCTATAGTGCTTTTTGAAGATATTTTCTACCTCGAAAACATTTTATTAGATGCAGTATTTTAATTTTCTTTAATATGTTGGATATCAATGTTTATTCGTTAATGTTTTAATGTCACATTTTGTGGGATTTTCTTATATAATATTTTTACTTTTACATTTATATCTTTTGGTATACACATTTTTGTTAAATATTTTTACACCTTAATTATAATGCAACCACTTTCCACCAATGTATCGGTTAAAGAATACAACGATAAAAAAAAAACTATGGGGACAATTTGTATAATGTAACTATTATGATTATTGATGAAAGCAAAGTGAAAGGGCTCGTGCTTTTGGAAGTGGTGAACTGTTACTTGTTATTTCCTCCATTCCTAATTATAAGACCTTTTTCAAAAATTTGTTTGTCACTTTTTATAAGATCTTTTTTTAATTTTTAGATGCATTAAGGACACGTTGTGAATTTTTTTTCTCTAGTTTTTATAAATTTTACTTGTTTTTGACCCATTTTTTATCATTTTTTTTCACTCTCAAGATTGATTTAGTGGTTTATCCAAACTAAATTCTAGATTGGTTAACAAATTTTTTGCCAAGTGGTTTGATTTGATTTTACAAATTAGTTAAAAATTATTTTGTAAATATGTTAATTTTGTAAGTCATATTTAATAAAATATTAAAATTAAAAATAAAAAATTAGTACACATGACATTATATTATTGGTTTGCTCATGAAGGTATTGAAAACCTTTCAACTAATAGCGATAGAGTTTATCTAATTTTAAAGATCCTACGCTCAATATATATTTTCCAATAACTTACACACCGTGGGAAAATGTTTTACTTTTCCACCCTAATCTTCGTCATTCAAGAAGCTCCTCCACAAAATATAATATATCTTCCACATAATATATGTTGAAAGGAAGTTTTTTAATTTAAAATATTGTTATTTTACATAGGAATACAACCTATTTAAATTTAAATTGTTAGTCAACATTATGTTTAGATAGGATAAAATTATTATTCTTTTTTCTATTATTATGGGATATTTGTTATATCCACTTGTATAAATGAATCTCATTCATGAGTGAATGAAATTATGAATGAAAGAGGAATTATTATTCCCATTTATCCGTAAAAAAAGAGAGTCATGGTTCCCTCCATGAATGAAAATATTAATTTATCATGATATTGAATTTTAACATGGTATCAGAGCCATGGTTCCCTCCATGAATGAAAATACTGATTTATCATGGTATTGATGTTTAACATGGTATCAGATCCATGGTTACCTCCATAAATGAGAGGTCATGATATCTGTTAGAGTACAAATGTGAGGTAAAGTCCCACATCGGATAGAAATACAAGAGTTGAACACCAAATAAGTGAGGAGAAGACCCATAAACCCGAGCCTTAAGTTTTTGGGTTAAGGTGTGGTGTCTAGATCATTTATATGGTTGCTCGTGTAAATCTCCTCGATATTTACCTCATCGATTTCCCAACAATTGTTATGAAAGCCGATGGTTCGACTTGGAGTCCATGATTTGAGGCCAGGCAGCGAGTCCCGCAAGTGTTTGTGCGGTACAAAATACTAGAGCATAAGGTCTAAGGGCCACTATTTGTGAATTGAAAAATGGCTGCCGCTCGAGGGGGAGGCTACCATGTGGAAAAGACTCACACTTGAGGAGGAGATTGTTGGAGTACAAGACTGAGGTAAAGTCCCACATCGGATAGAAATAAAAATTTAAGCACCATATAAGTGATGAGAAGACCCATAAACCTGAGTCTTAAGGTTTTGGGTTAAGGTGTGTTGTCTAGCTCACTTATATGGTTGTTCGTGTAAATCTCTCCGACATTTACCTCCTTGATTTTCCAACAATATTCTCAATGAAAAAAATTATCTTCTATAAGAGTCTTTCTTCTTCACATTCCCAAACATTCTGATTCTGAAATACTCAACCATCTATCTCCTTCTTAATCTTCACCTTCTCTGATTTCTCTACAAATTATGATTATTATAATCATGAACTTCATCTTTGCCCTGCATAACCTTTGTGTCTTTGGTCCCGGCTTGAATCAATTTTTTCACTGATCGTGCATCTTGTTCCTGATTCAAGCTTCTGTTCGTGGTTTCTGCATCTGGTTGTCTCTGTTCGTGATCCTGTTTCTGATACGCAATTTTGTCCTTGCTCGTGCTTCTTGGTTTGATCTCATGATTTAGGTTTTGCTTTTCACTACTATTCGAGATTGTGATTCCTCTGTTAGTTATTTTCTACTATGCAACTTAATATTTCATTGATATTTGGCCTGTTTTGGCTTATTGGTTTCAGCCTTTTAGGCTTGTTTTGATGATTGTAGCTTCTGCCATGTGTGGTGGTTAAGCACTGTTTTAACTTCTACCATAGATGATTAAGCCTTGGTTACTTTAGTCTTGAGTGGTTAAGCATTATTTAGCTTCTACTCTTGATGGTTCTTGATTTGCTGGAGCAATTCTCCATGTATGTATTCCATTTGACGGTCACTGATGTGAAGTCAGTTGCATTATTTCGAATCCTTCACAGACCAACCTTGAAGTCTATTGACCTGAACATGTGATTGTTCTGAATCCCTTCTCGAATCTCAATTCTCTTTCTACCTCATATAACTGAAGCACCCACTCTGGACTATCCTAAAGCACCTCCTAAACCTATTACTGCTAGACGAGTGTTTGAAGAAGCAATTGACAAGTTGGACATGACCAATATTCATGCACTAACTTGAGGGGGAATGTTGAAAGTAAGTTTTTGAATTTAAAATATTTTTATTTTAGATATAAATACAAACTATTTAAATTTAAACTGATTGTTAACATTTTAGATATGATAAAATTGTTATTCTTTTTCCTATTATTATGAGATATTTGTTATATCCACTTGTATATATAAACCTCGTTCAAAAGGAAAAAAAATGAAAGCATTAATTTATCCTTATCTGATCTTAACAATATATCTCCTTCTTTTTCTTCTACAAATATATCTTTCACATAATATATCTCCTTTTTCTTCTACAAATATATCTCTATACACAACACTCAAATACAAAAATAATCCAACAGGGGTGTCAAAGCCTAAAAAACACATCGAATGATATATATTAATACTTACACATAACAAATATCTGTTTATCACTTTTTTTTCTCTCTATTTCTGATCACTTATAATATTTATAATGCTCTCTTTTTCTTCTAAAGACGTCAAATAATATGGGATGTCCATGTATCTTTATTCCTGACCCAACAAGGGTCTGTGGAACTGTTGTGTTTTGTGCTTGTATCCTGTTTTGATTGCATCATAGTTTCCGCATAAATTTGATCCATTGAGTTAGGCAAATTGAATAATGAAAATACTCACCTGAATACAGAAGTATGTTATGAATATATTATATTAGCATTACGCTTGTGTTCTAAGAATAAAAGGGAATAACTACGTCTGAAAAAGGAGGTTGAGGTTGCATTAATTATATTGATTACCAGAGTCAATTACACTTGCATATTTGACTTTAGAAGAGGTGGAATAAACCCAAATATCAAATATCATTCGAGGCTTTTCTGATCTCCATGACCAACCCTCTGAGTAACATGAGTTTTCATCATCGCTAAAATCTTATCAGTATTTCTCCAACTATTTATTTTAGACTCTACTAAACTTGCATTTAATAGGAGTAAAACTGAAAATAAAAATAAAAATTAAAGAAATGAAAATGAGGGATGCAATCATATATGTTTAAATTTATTTTACAAGATGTTAGTTACGCTATCCATTTCTTTTTTCACGTTTTTCTTGTCCTTGCAATTTTATGTACTATTAGATTGCATTTTGTAGGCTTATGAAAAAATCGAATCAACCTTTTTCACTGACCTACATATAGTTCTAATGGTTCTATCGCTAATGTTGTTTTGACTTACTATTTTTAAAAGAAAATAGGTATTGAAATAACTTTAAAGGGTCATTAAACATTCTTCTATATTCTTGCTCTTTGGTTTTTCATCCCCTTTGCTGGTAATGATGAATACTACTGTTGGTGTCACTTTCTCTTTTAGCCTCAACATATTGCACTTCTAAGTCCTTAAATACTACTGTTGGTATCACTTTCTTTTTTAGCCTCAAGCAACACATTCCACTTCAACATGTTCCCAAAAATATATATGTGTGTAACCCTTGGTCTTTGTTTTATTAAATCCTTGTAAAACAAGACTGAGACTCTGAGAGACTTTGTTATACTGAACACAAACAGGAAAATAAGGTTAAATTTTGAAACTATCAAATGTACAATGTTATCAAACGAATTTCTCCTAAAAACCATATACTTGATGAAAGTATATGTGAAAAAGGAGAAAGTCATTTGTGGTGTATGTGTTAATTGTAGCAGTTTACTAAGTTTCAGGACTAAGCATAGTCCTCTGGAGTGAGATTCTGTCCGCTGTGACAGGCTAACCGTCAACATATACGCGAACAACATCCTCTATTTTAGCACGACATATAGGACATTTTCCACTGTTCCATTGCAACTCGTTGGCACACTTGAGACATGTACACATGTGTCCACACCTGTAGCAAAGTTGGTGATAACATGAGTGCAACTTTTCTATGAAAATGGAAATAAATAATTTCTAGCAACATTGTTTCATTCAGAAGCAATTACCTGTACAAAACTGAGTCAACTTTCATCTCATAGCAAATGCAGCAGTTGCCTTTCTTTGGAGTCCTGTTATTGGACTTTTTTTCTTCTTTAACTGTAATGGTGTGTTTTTATTGCATGACTGAAGTTATTAAGAGGAAAATACAGCGACAATCGAAATAAAAAATGGTAGAGACTTTATTATTCTAGAGATATTCAGCTTCAACACAACACAGGTAATGTTGAAAAAACAAAGGATAGGACAGAAAGTGAATAAAAGTAAATTTGTAATTGGTATGCAATTGAAGGCATTTTCTTTGCATTAGAAGTGACTGAAGTAGAAAACTTGTGTTAGACAATTTTGTTTGATTTTCCTTTTGGATGAAACGAAATCTTCTTTTTTTGAACTTGCAGAATGATTGAATTTCAACCAACATAGTGATTGTGTTAAACAATAAACTTGTGGAAGAACCTGAAACTTGTTTGAAAACAGTGTTTACATTTTCAAATTTATTTGAAAATTAATGTTGTTAGAAATTCGTTGACATTGCCAGCACGGAAATAATTGGTTAAAATTGACACCTCTTTTCCTTCGTTCTGGAATTTTTGAAGAACATGAACTTCTTAAATGATGCATTGACAAGTTTTCACTAAGACACTCACATTGACAGTTAAAAATGTATAGAAATTAGCACAAATCCACAAACCTGTTTGAACCTCTTGTTTCATGGATTGTTGTAATTCTATCTGCATTTCCATGCAGCCCTTTATTGATTTCCTTAGCTCAGATATCTCATTATAAAGTTGCTCCATGTGCCCTCTCAAATCATATATGAGTTCCATTTCCTGTAAGCAGAGCAGTTTTGCGTTTAATAAGAGATTTAGGAGCTTTGTACTCAGATATATACATATCAAGATAATACTAAATGCGAACTCACAATTGAATGATGATTGGTGGATGGAGAATGCCGACTTTTTGGATTGAAAGATTGAGATTGATAAGGTTGTGGGGATGTAGAAACAACTCTATCAAAATCATAACCAGCTTCGTTGTCCCTGTAACTCCATGATGAGGATCGATTAGAATAATCGCCAGCTTCATGATACAAACCACTTATCAAGCTCTCCTCCTCATGCTCCTGCTCCTGCTCCTGCTCATCTGCATTATCCTCCTCCTCTTCTTCTTCCTCTTCCTCATTTTGATTTCTACTCTCCTCCTCTTCTTCCTCCTCCCTCGCATCTCTTCCATCTTGAGAAGCTATTGTAGAATGCAAGCGTTCTAGTAAAAATGCCATCAATCCATGACTGTCTTTCTCACGGTCTTTACTATTGACTAGATGTGTTTGTGTTCCCCTATGAGATTCCATCAATGTATCCATTCTATCCCTGAAGTCACTAGAAAGGAAACTTGACACTGTTCTTCTGCAAGCATAATATACAAATATTCAGAACAATGAAGTTTATACAAAAAAGGTTTTCTTGCGTCAGTGTCCAATTCTCAGTAATTATATTCAAATTTGACCTTTTCTTATCTAAATAGTAATAGTTTCTTGTTTGGTTGTTCAGCCAGTCATTTATGCAATTGAAATGTCTTTTAGTTGACATTCATGGGAAATTAACAGAAGATTGTATACCTTTCAAGAAGCCTTCGTATATCCTCATTTTGAGAACCAGTTTCAAGCATCTCTCTATACCATGCTTGCCTGCGCTCTTCCCAATAGCTCCTAGGCCTAGAAATTTCACTGATCCAGTCATAATTAGTTTCATAACAATTCTGGTCAATTTCCTCTACCTCTTTCTCCATCTCATCACCATAATTGCTCTCAGCATAGTTCTGATTACTTGCCTCTTCTACTGTCTCCTCATAACTGGTTTCGGCATACTTCTGGTAACCTTCCACTTCCTCATTCAATGTTTCATCATTGCTGCTTTTAGCCATAGCATTCTGTGGGTTGCTCGTCTCTGACCTATCTGCCATTATCTCATTTAGATTTGAACCAATCGTGGATGAAGTTGCCTCGGTAGATTCTTGTGGAGCCTTGTCATCTGAACTAGGACATGTTTCTTGGACCTTGACATCCGAACTTGGATGAGCTTCTTCTGTGTTATGATCTATTCTAGTCTGTGACGCCGACTTTTGTGTGGATTCTGTGGCATGATTGGCATTACCATGACCTTTATTGTTGCTTGTGTCTTTGCTCTGATGATCAGTGGTGGCAGAGTTATCCAATTGTGTGGTTTTGTTTGCTGTCCCCCTTTGAGGACTTTTTGGATTAGCTACTTCTGTCTGGACCGGACTTCTAAGCTCAGCCCCATTGCTAAATCTTTCCCTGTATTTTATAAAAGCAGTTGTCATTTAATATTTTTCGGAGAAAATTAATTAAGATGTACCTTGCTGTGTTCATTTTATAAAAGACCTAAAATTGTAGAAGTTACAAGAATGATAAGCACTGATGAGTTGAAGGGTCAATAGCTAACATAAAATAGCAGAATCTTGGTGACATTTATAGATAAGAATTGGTGCATATAATAAATGCAAACTATCAGTATCTTGAGCATCTTGGTAGCAGTGGTCGCATGATATACTTGATGAATGAAATATTATTAAAAAATCAAACAGCTATAAAACGAAATTCTTGATCCAACTGGCATCTATGCTCTTAGCTCTCATCACATTCCTTCCTAAATTCCACTCTATGGAATGAAATCTTTAACAGTTTCGGAACTCAGACAAATAGGTAGTCCCTGAGTATAAATAGACATTCTTTTTTGACAAGAGTATAAATAGACATTTAAACTATCCACTTCAATGCATTTTCCCACTACCTTGAAATTCAATGACTTTCTTTTAGGCAAGGTAAATCAATAGGTGTGGTTATTGGTTAAATCACAGAAATCCACTCAACTGCTGAAAGAGTATCAAATCACGAAAAAAGAAAGTTTACACTTGACTTGAAATTATCAAACCTTAATTGCATAATTGCAGATCCCTGTGGCTGTCTGTTGTTTACTTCAGATGCTGTTGATTTCTGGCAGGTCGGATCATTAGCTGCCACGCCACGTTGCAATAATTTAAGTCGAAGCAATGCCTGCATTCATGAATAGAAAACAAGTCACAATCAGAACTAGTAAAAGGTATAACATAACAAAATACAAAGAACCACCCTTGATTATTTTTTCACCTGAATGCGACCACTTTGTGGGAACTTGGAGACTGCTCCTCGCTCTACCAGGTTGTTAAGCTCCCCATGCCTGTCATTCTCCATCTGTGCAAGCAAATCATTGTACGCTCGGCGCCCTCTAATTCGCAAGGAACAATTAACTCTATGGTTCTGCTCTGAATGTTGTTGTTGTTGTTGCTGATTACCACATTCACGCTCCCTACAAGGAGAACCTGTCACGCTGCTACCATACCCTTCATGTTCATTGTCATCAGCAAAGGAAGGTGTTGGACTCTGATTCGGGTTTGTAGCAGTGAGTTTCTTTATGATGTCAGCAACCCTGACCCTGTCCCTCTCCGACCTGCCACTTGGAGAAAGGGAATGATCACTAGATTCCCAATCAGGGAACAAAGATTCTTCATTCCCTGAGGGTCCATCAAAGCATTGTTCCTCCCCAGAGACAGCATTAGCATTCTCCGAAGAGAAAGCATTAGCATTCTCATTGGTGGAAGAAGAGGTTGAACCAATCCTCTCCCTTGGTGTATTGGGTTTGGAGACACTGGATTGGTTCAGCCTCTTCTCCCATATCTGAACAAGAGAAGAGGCACCACCCAGGTTTCGAGTCTCCGAGGAGGGCTCCTCCTCGGAGGAACTAGAAGTCCTTGGAAGCATGTCATTGTCATCCATCGACAACAACTCCGCTTCATTCTCCAAATTTGACACCATCTGGCGAGCCTGTCTTGTGGCCCATCGATCGAGAAGCCGCGAGTGTCTCGGGCTGATCAATGAGGCCAACGAGGTTTCATTGTTGTTGATTTTGGTGGTGTTAATAAAGGGGTTGGCTCGTGTGATACAAAGCCTCTCTAGGTGGTTGTTTTTTGGAGCCTTCCGCTGGTTGTTGATGCTTCTGCTGTTGTTGTTTTCATTCTCATTTGTTGTCGAATCAGAAGACACAACCATGCACGTGTTAAGGTCCATCACAAAGTTCTTCATTTTTCTTTGGAACGTAGAATGATGATGCGTGCCCTTCACGTTGCTGCTTTCCCTGCTGCATGCTTCGCGGTGATTGCGGTCCCTCAAAACGCAACCAAACGACGAAGAAGAAGCGATTTCAACCTGGGACGATGCCATTTTGGCTTCTTTGTTTCTCTTCTTCTTCTTCTTCTTCTTCTTTGTCTCGGTTTGTTCAAACCTTTAAGAGGGAGTGTGTGAAGGTGAAAACACAGAAACCCATTTCAGGGAAGCGTGTGGAGAGATTGGAGACATATCAACCTCACGAGACTTTTCTCGTGGACAGAGGAAAAGAACAGAATAAAAAATAAAATAAAAAACAGGACAACAACGTAAAAACAGAGGAATAGAGGGAGAGAAGATTAAGGGGAAACGATCGTTGTTATACGAAAACGAAGGAGGGTGTTATGGCTTATAAATGCTCACAAATCATCATTACCTCATTTCCGTTCTCATTGGCCTCTATTTAGAGCCTTTTTGCGTAACGGACGTGGACAAAGCAAAAGCAAAAACAATAGCAAAAAGGTAACGTTGTTGCTGCCTGTTTCCTCGTACGTGGTTTTTGGTAGATTGGGGTGTGGCTAAAAATGGAAGAAGCGTTGTTGTTGGGGTTTGTTTTGTTTATGTGAGAGAAAGAAAGAAGAGAAAGAAACAAGGGTGTGAGGTGCTGAGATGAGAAGAGTGAAAAACTTGGGAAAATAGAGAGAGGGGGATGAGCGTTGTTATAGTTAAATGAAACAGTGTGGTGTGAGGGAGACGTTGGGTTTGAACCGTTGAGACTTGAGATTGTGGGGTCTTAGTTCGTATAGGAAAAGAGAAAAACATAACAAAGAGAGCGTGAGCGTCTGTTATTTATGATTGGCTAAGTATATCACTTTCTCCTTTATCATTCAGTTCACCAAATTAAGTTGACAAATGGTTTTGTTTCTGCCTTTTTCATTACAAGGCTTTGATTCTGGTTCATGTATCTTTTTTATTCCTTATATTTTTAAGGTTTAAATTTTTTTATGGAATTTAATGTTTTTTTATTTACATTCTTTAAAACAAAATTGTTTCAATCCTTGCATAATATGTTTATTTTTTTTATGTCCTTAAAGCATTTTATTTTTACTATTTAAAACACTTTTTTTATTATTCAAAATGTTTTAAAAAAACAAACAAACATATTTTTAAGGATTAAAATGATTTTTTTTCAATGACAAAATATAAAAAACGCTAAACTATGAAAAAAAATGTATTTAAACATACTGTTAATTCTAGTACATGGATCTATCTACTATTAGTATTTAAACATATTTTTAATTTCATCAGTTTCATGTATTTTTTTTTTCTACCTGCGGACAAATTAACCAAGAGATATGCGCTCAATGTTAGAATTAACATGATATATCATGTTCATAAAACATAAAACAAGAACATGATAAAGGATCTTGGGAAATCATGATTCTCACCAATAAAAGAAGGATAAAGACATACCCGGAAGTGCTGATGATGGAGTAACAACCATCTATTTCTTTTCTAACACCGGTAGGACGATTTCTCTCTCTAAGCCTTCTTTTCTATTATGTGTTTTTTCTGATGGAAGAATAACACTTGGTGTGAAGGGGAGAGAGGACCAACCTTATTTATACATAATTGTCTTTAATCTGGTACGTCCATCATATACCATATCAACGCTTGAGATCAATGCATTTTGTAACCGTTTTGTAGCGGTTAATTATTAATTGGGCCACATCAATAGTTGTGACTGTTCACATCAATAGTTGTAACTATTCACATCAATAGTTGTAACTGTTCATATTTCCATTATGTGGGAATATATTTCTAACATTCTCCCACTTGGCCCGATTAATCATAATATGCATATTCAATACATCTCTTGCGTTGGCCATCATAAAATGATAAGTTTTCAAATGCGAGTTATGGCGGTAGTGCATTATTAATTCAACGCATTCCCTTCCATATACTACGTCATCAACAACTCATCATATCATTCATAATATATAGGAAATATAATGGTCCACATAATGTCTTACAAAGACTTTCTTGTTATATTTCATAATGTATATACAATTATAAGATAACAAGAAAACATAATGTATCTCAGAAACACATAAGTGAGCTCAGAATGTCACACATCAATAATCTTTAATACAACCAAGGCACATACTTTCAACATGTTCTTTAAATAGCTTTGGTTGCAACCCTTTCGTCAAAGGGTCTGCCATCATTTGTTCAGTTCTTATGTGCATTATTGACACTCTTTGTTTCTGAACATCCTCTTTAACGGCAAAATACTTCAACTCTAAATGTTTGGCACCTTTAGAGTATTTGTCGTTTTTAGAGAAGAATACTGCTGCAGAATTATCACAATAAATTTTCAGCGGCTTGCTAATGGTGTCGACAACCGCAAGCCCTGAAATAAAGTTCTGCAGTCATAATGCATGAACTGTGGCTTCAAAACATGCCACAAATTCTGCTTCCATAGTGGATGAAGCAACGATAGTCTGTTTTGCACTTCTCCATGATATGGCTCCTTGAGCCAACATGAACAAGTAGCCAAAAGTTGACTTTCTACTATCAAGACATCCACCAAAATCCGAATCTGCATATCCAATCACTTCCAATTCATTGGATCTTTTGTACATGAGCATGTAATCCTTTGTGCCTTGAAGGTACCTTAAAACTTTCTTTGCAACTTTCCAATGTTCCATTCCAGGATTACTTTGATACCTGCCTAACATTCCGACCGCAAAACTGATATCCTGTCGAGTACAGGTTTGAGCATATATTAAGCTGCCTACAACAGAAGCATATGGAATTACTTCCATCTCTTTCCGTTCAACATCATTCTTTGGGCATTGCATGAGACTAAATTTATCACCTTTCTGTACAGGAACAATCCCAGGTGAACACTTACTCATATTGAATCTCTCAAGAACCTTCTCAATATATCCTTTCTGAGATAATCCTAACAATCCTTGTGACC
>PYAF01005739.1:754703-765559 GCA_007407185.1 Glycine tomentella
TTATCATCCAATTGTAAAATAAAGCTTGCTAACGTAAACTTATAATTATAGATCTTTATTTTACAAAAGGAGCAACACATCGTATAAAATATATACATAAACAGTACCAATCTCATATACACATCATGTTTACCAATTGATCCGTCCGTAGGATTCAAACAGATATGCATATGACAAATAAACATTTATATTCAATCATTATATAAGGAAAATCATGAATTCCTAAACAAGTGCTCTGATACCACATGTTAGAATTAACATGATATATCATGTTCATAAAACATAAAGCAAGAACATGATAAAGGATCTTGGAAAATCATGATTCTCACCAATAAAAGAAGGATAAAGACATACCCGGAAGCGCTGATGATGGAGTAACAGTCATCTCTTTGTTTTCTAACACCGGTAGGACGATTTCTCTCTCTAAGCCTTCTTTTCTATTCTGTGTTTTTTCTGATGAAAGAATAACACTTGGTGTGAAGGGGAGAGAGGACCAACCCTATTTATACATAATTGTCTTTAATCTGGTACGTCCATTATATACCATATCAACGCTTGAGATCAATGCATTTTGTAATCATTTTGTAGCGGTTAATTTTTAATTGGGCCACATCAATAGTTGTGACTGTTCACATCAATAGTTGTAACTGTTCATATTTCCATTATGTGAGAATATATTTCTAACACTCAATCCTACCCAAAAAAATTCATTTTCACGATCTGGTTTTATTAACTATTAAAGGAATTTTTTTTTTGAAAGGCCGTTAAAACCTTAAAGGAATTGTTATTGTCTTTTAAAATTAATTTTGTTGTTTTTGTGTCGGGATGCACCTAGTCCGTATTTTTTTTTGTTTTTGTTTTTCTAATTTTGCCACATTATATGCAGGACTCACTAGGGTCCGTTTAGTAATGGAAAATTCGACTAATTTATATGAGATTAAGTTTATATTTAATTTTTGCTATTGTAAAAAAGTCATTTTTATTAAATTTCTTGATTATAAATAATATATATATATATAAAATTAAAGGAGACAATTCAAAGAATATAAAACTTAATAACTTATTAAATATTTCATAAACAATAAATAGAATAATTAATTATAATATAATAGTATAATTAATATAAATTTTAATCACATATAATATAATAATATAATTGGATAATATAAATTTACTCTTTATTTTTTTTAAAAGCAGATGACTCCAACTTGTAATGGTCATCAGTTTTTTTTATTTTAGTTTTATATTCTTAAGTATAACTATTCATATAAAATAATAAATTAAATAAATATCATATATTATAATATAAAAATTGATCATATAAAAGAAATGATAAGTTTAATTTAAATTGAAACAAAAAATCTAACATTAACGTTAGAGAGAAATCGTATGTACAGTAAAATCAAGTCATAAAGTATGATGAAAAGATAAGACAGTCTATTTGTGAAATGTTTCAAGAACATATTGCCATGTGACATTATGAACCACAGCATGCGTACATTTAATTATGAAAGACACATTTAAATTAGATTTTAGGTAAGAATAAACTATGAAATGATTTTGAATTTGAATCGGTTGCTTCTTGTATGTGTCAGATTTAATTATGCAATGGTTTGAATTTTAATTGTAGTTGCTTTGATTGATATGTGCATTTTTTTATTGTTTTGGTGACATGTTTTGATTTATATGTGTAAGCTTTAATTACGCAATTATAGCTTGAATTTTAATTTGTACCTTCTTTGATTCAAATGTGTTATAATTATATGGAATAATTTGAATTTGAATTTTGTATATAAATTAAAATAAATTGTTAGGTTATGATATGTTGTAAAAAAGGATAATTTGTATATCTGAAACATTAACTAGCCAGAGGTAATTTTATATTGTTAATAGAACTCGAGACACTCTATAAAAAAAAGAATTTGAGATACTCAAAAGTAGTTTATCACAATGAAAATAAATTATATGTCAAGACAAATTTTACCTATAATGTCATGGATTTGAACTCAATTTTAACTTTACTATCATTATGGAATACTGTTGGGAATTTTTCAGGACCAAAAACATTTTATATCAATTAATTATTGCGTAAAATTTTATTAATTTTAAAGTGTTTTGAGAATTTTACAAATTTCTCGCAACTTGAAACTGATTAATTTTGTTACTAATAAATTTAAAATTTAATGGTCATAGTAGTTTTGATTATATAATTTGATTATATAATTTAATTTTACTACTAATAACTTTGATTATGTTAATGACATAATATTTTTTTTATCAATGAATATATTAAAATTTATTGCTTTAAGGTATTTATGAGTTATCCAAATTCTGTCTTTACATAAAAAATTGTTTTTAATTATTTTTGTTGTTTGGTATATCTTTTTATAATCTTGGATGCTATGGATGCTTTATAATAATTAATTTAAAAATAAAGTGTATATTAGAATTATATATTGTAGTAATTTGGACCTGAATTTTTTAAAAACATCCTTTTATTTGTTGTAAATTGTTGCGACGTCGGCAAGTATATCATTCGTTCAAGTAATAAAGAGATAAGTAGAGATATCGTCCCACGAGGATTAGTGCACCGATTGTATTATAACTTAAATCTAAAAGTTGGATGTAAAAATATTTGGCAAAATATACGGATTGTTTGTTTGAACAAGTAAAAGTAAGATAATGTTTGAACACATAAAACTAAGTTATGAACAAGAATTTAAGTTGTAATAGTAATAAAGAGGCGTAGCCAGGGCACCCACACTCGATGTTTCCTTCTAATGAAATCGTATCGATTACTACATTCACTTAACTACGTTATTTAGCCATTATGTGCATACAAGTTCAGTTGTTTAATAATACCTCAGTGAAACAGCCCTTTAACCCGCTTGAAAGTTCTAATCACTTAGTCACCTTCTTAGGGTTAAGCATTAAGCAACACATTGAAGAAACTACCAACATACATTCCCATTCCTAGGTAATGTAAAGCTAGTTACCACACTTAGTTCCAAGACTAAAGCCCTAATATTCCTATTATGAACCTTAGCTCTTTAACCTTTAATAGATTGATCAAGTCTAAGAAAGAGATACAAACATTCAAGCAAGGTGCAGTAAAATAACTTTGATAAATGAATAATAGCATTCAATACATCCCAATGGAAATTACATCAAGTGCTTGGCCCTAGCTACAAAATAAAACTAGCCAAACCTATTCATGGTTGGCCCTGAACTAGCAAAAAGAAACATGCCCAGCTGAAGCACAAGGAAGAAGAAGGTGAAGAAGAATCTCCACTTGAGCCTTCAACTCCCAAGCCCTAGCAAAGCTTCCCAAGCTTCTAAAACCCTTGAGTTTGTGATTTCTCCAGTGTAGGAACGTGTATTCAATGCTGAGGTTGAAGTATTTATAAGGGGAGAGTGAAAGTCCAAATCTGCCCTCTCTCAGCTTTCAGAATTACACAAACAGCAGCCTTCCACGCTGATGGCATGGGATCCCACGCTGGTAGCATGGCATTCCAGAGAAAATTGCTTCTTTACTTCACATCCCACGCTGGTGCCGTGGCATTCCACGCTGGTGGCATGGGTTTCCAGTGGAATTTGCAAATGGAGATTGATTTCCACGATGGTGGCGTGGCAAGCCTCTGCTTCAAAGATGCTTGTATAATCTTCTTTCCTGCTAAAAAGATATTCAAATTAGCCTAACACCTGACAGGACAAGATTCATCAACATCTATCATAAATATATGCAATTCTAGGCTATTTGTAGATGATTCTTGGCTTTTAATAGCTTGGAAAGGACTATATGCTAGGCGCATATCAAACAATTCCCAGATTTAGATATTGCTGTCCTCAGCAATGAACAAAAAGTTTCAATGGGAAGCAAGGATCAAGTTTTCAAGAATGACTTGAATAAAACAAACTTCAAGTATAGAATGCTACAAATGACTGATTCACAATCAACTTCAAATAACGTTCTTCAAATCCATCAAACATAGAAGTCTAACTTGGATACCTCTCACCATGGTAAACCTTCACTCATCACTGAGGTGTTTGCGTATCATAAAAATCTCTCAATCCACCACAACTATAGCACTGCTATAAGCTTGAGCTTATTCTCAAGTCCTTAAAAATAAGGAACATACACACATGCATAATTGATCAAAAGGTCTTAACAGGGTTATAACTTGGCCTGGCTTAAGGGTAGGAGTATTTGGAAAGTGACTAAACAATTATTGAGATTGAACTCTGCTATTTTCAGATACATTCATGTCTAAGTTTGAACTTTCATTCCATTACTCCTTTTTAACATTTTATTTTCTTCTCTTCCTTTTTCCCACATTGCATTTTCTTTCTTTTCATTTATTGGCTTCAATTGAAGACCATTCTTTGTTTTTCATTCCTTTAGCTTCTAATGGAATACTTTGACTTTCTTGTTCTTTCTCTTCTAAACCACTTAGCAGTCCAATCTCAATTAAGGTAGAGTGATTAAAGTGGTTAAGATATTCTATTGGGTAATAGAACAAAAAGGTTCCAAGCTCAAAGGGGTTAGCAATGGTAAAATTTTTCAGGGAAGTCTATTTGGCCCAGGCTTAATAGAAAGGAATGCCTTTATCACATCAACAATGCATGCACAATAGAGAAACAGATCAAGTTCTAGTATACTATTACTGTGAGGTTTATCTCCAAAGAAAATAACTGTATCAGCCCAATCCTCACCAGTTATGGTACCAAGCTCAACTTATGATGATATCAGATCATACATCATTTTCCATTTCAAAATGAAACTCAGTCATACAAGCATTCAACTCAATTCATGTTCTATACAAAATCATGCTAGAATCCATATCACCAAAGCTTCCAAAATATCAACACATTCACTGATTTGGCAAATCTAAATCCGAAGCATGCTTTAGCAAAATTGTCTAATATTTACTTCTAAAAGTTAGAATTAGACTCAAGATCAATTCTTGTATTTCTGTACGCATTGATCCACAAAAAGAAAAATTCAAAAATTTCTGCCTATATCATATCTGTTCACAATTCACAAAAAGAAATGTTCACCAAAAAGATTCATCATTCACAAAAAGAATTTTGTTTGACTGACGCTTGTTTCCTCGATTAACGCGACCTATTCCCAGATTTAAAACGATTGCTGCCTTCAGCAATGACTCGCACACAACAACGCAACAACATCAATCAACATGGAACGCGTTACTAGAGGAAACAAAATGCAATTCATACTTAATTAAATAACCAGTGCAGAAATGTTCAGATGTCCAAGCACATGCACCATCAGTTCACAAAAGGTGCGCAAAAGGTCTAAAACAGATAACTAGTCCAAAGCATAAAATGGAAAATAAACATAAGCATAATTAAAGATAGGGATAAGGAAGATAATCCAAGTCAGCGGGGTTGGTCATCCTCCATGGGGTCTGCTTCAGCTGGTGGTGGTGATGGATATGCAAAAGCAAGTGCAGGGGGCTGTGGCTGAAACTCTGAAGGGTCAATAGACAGACGTCTGCAGATGGCCTCAAGCATACGCTGTGGAGCCTCTAGCATCACGTGCTGGCTGTCCAACTTTGCTTGCATCTGCAGATAGCTAGAAGAATCTTCATAGATGTGCTCGCGGTGTGATGCATGGCTGGAAGAAGACGCTGGCGCTCTAGGTGGGGGAGAAGCAGCTCGTGGTGGAGGTCTGAGGATCTCATACTGAAGCTCCTCTAAGCCCTCGCGTGGTGCATGTTGAGGACTTCGGGATCCATCTCTTCTTGGGTGAGCTCGGCGGTGCGGATAAGTTGTTCTTGAAGCATGTGCTTCACAGAGTCCAAGTAAGTCCGCTGAGTCATAGTGGTGCCCGACTTCACATCCTTTGGCTCATCCTCAGGGATCTCCAACCCTACATGCATACATAAATGGGAGATAAGAGAAGAATGCGCTAGATGGAAGCGGCTGCTGTTGTCTAGTGTCATGTGCAGAATCTGATTAGAAAGAACAGAAGCAATGTCTAAGTTCTGCTCCTTCATCAATACATAGAGCAGACAAGTCCTCTCCACATTAACGTCCGTCATGTTGTTTGAGGGAAGGATGGTATGGTTGACGAATTGATGCCAAAAGTCTGCCTCGGGAGTCAGCTCCTGTCTTTTCAGCTTTTCTGGAATTCCATCCAAACCAGCTTTCATTTTCCAAGAAGCATACCTCCCAGTGATGCCTCGGAAAAGCTCATCTGCCAACTGAGGCATATCATCTTTGTATAATGCTTTGCCGGTGCCTGGAATGGGTTGCATCCTTTCAAATTGACTTGCAAAGCCATAGCTGAAGATGCTCTGGAAGGAGGTCTGAAGAAAGCTCTCTATGAATTTGGCATCAAATGGGACCCTGACTCCTCTTACCCAACTCTTCCGAAGCTCTTCCACAGTCTCCCGATCCACATTGGCCAGGAATTCCTTCAAAATGGAGCTGGAGCTGGGTTCAGGAAAGCTGACTAGAGTGTGCCAGTGACGTCTAGTGATCACTTCAAGGATGGGAGAGTTAGCTGGTAAATCTTCCCAGGCTATGCGTTTCTCGGGAATAATCTTCTTTGGAAGGTACCACTTATCAAACCTATCTTGGTGTTCCCGAGAGCGAAAGCGACCGTCATCAAATTCAGTTGTACGCGGCCGCTTACTGCTAGCCCCAGTGGTGGCTTTCTGCTTACCCTTGTCAACTTGTTTTCCCTGAAATTCAGAAAAATCCAATACACCACATAATTTCCATTAAGTTATGTCCAATTAAACTATAATGTAAGCATTGGAAATTCCCAATTCCCAGATTTGCTTAATACCATATTCAAGCAAGTTCACAATCATCACATATGGTTGCAAGGAAGCCAGAATGAAATATAGTATAGGAATTCCCACATTCAAGATGTTTACAAACAAGCATGCAAGTTCAGAATTTTATAATCACATCAAGCTAATCACCATGAAAACACAATAATTACACACTTAACAGATTATAAGCTTGAAGCAAATTAAGCAAGAAAGATGCATAAACAGACTTTGAGGGGAATTCCCAGATTTAATTTCAACAAAATGATTCACAAGAAATGTATCCAATTCAGAGAACTTGTGCTCATGTTCATTAATTGAAATCAAAACATAGTCATGCAACTATATGGTCATCTAAATTCTCACCAACACAGGTCATTCAAAATTAAAACTTATTCCCAACTCAGAATCCTACCTTATCATCATAGAACACATGCATATAAAGCCTATTTGCAATACAATCCCCAGATTTGAGTCACATAATACCTCATACAATGTGCTTCATAGTGAGTAATCAAATCAGTGGTTACATGCACAATGGTCAAGGTATTCTGTTTTTCAACATTAAATCTCAACAATGGTGCCTAACCATTTAGTTTGTCATCCCATGGTTCTAGGGTTTTATTCACAAACTCAGAGTAGCATGCCAAACACTTGAATAATCATGAAAACTCTCAAAACCCTAGACACTCTGAATCATGCTACACATGGTGTTTCCCAACACATTATAACATAAAGAAAGCAGTCCTTTAAGCAATGGAAGCACAATTGCAGAGCATTACAAGAAAGCTTCTTCTATAAGTGAATATCTTCAAACTTGTGAAAGCAATCAAGTAATTAATAGAGCCAGAACAAATAAAAGGAGAAAGCATTCAACAGTTCAAGTTTTCTAATCCAGAAATAGCATAACACAAGCATTAAACCTTGACAACCCAGCCACGCCATTGGCGTGGCTTCCACGCGGCCAGCGTGGGCTGGGAAATGAACCAGAAGCTTCTTCAATGGGGTTTTCAAGGTTTCCCCCTCCCGTAGTGTTCTTAAACATCGAAGCAACACAAGAAAGTAAGGCTTACCTTGTCACGAGCCATGGGTATGAAATGCACTGCTATTGGAGAACTTCAAAAGAAATGAGACCCACTAGAGAACGTGCACGTGAAATAGAAGAGAGAAAATGAAGTGGAATGTGAAGGGGAAGACGAAAATAAGGATTGGAGTGATCAATGAGAGGTTAATAGAAGTTAATGGGGGTTAATGTCAGTTATGGGAAGGAGTTATGAGAAGGTGAGGGGTTAGGGTTGAAGGAAATGGGAAATGAAACTAAGATTTCAAAATTCGAAATTTGAAAGCCACTTCAGAAACTGCCACGCCACCAGCGTGGATCCTCACGCTACCAATGTGGCTTGGCAGGGGAAATTGGCTTTTGAGAAAGGTCCCCACGCTCCTGGCGTGGGTTCCACGCTACTAGCATGGGTTCCACGCTACTAGCGTGGGCTTCCAGGGACATTTGACACTTCCCTTGCTCTTAATTCATGCCACTCCTGACTTGCTATAATGATACCCCTAACATTATACTCTCATACTTAAATGAAAAATGGAATAAACAAGCAAAACAAACATGGTTGATAAATAGACTACCTTAATTAATATGCAATGAAGGAAACTACATGAATCTATCCTAAAGAAAAACACACAAACAAAGAAACACCATTGAGTTGCCTCTCAACAAGCGCTTGTTTAACGTCACGAGCCTGACGATCAATCCTCACGGATTATGGAAGCTCAAAGGGATTGCGACGACATCCCTATCAACCTATCCACCAAAATATGGCTTCAGCCGCCATCCATTGACCTTAAATGGTCTGTTGGTGTCAAGAGGAGAAATTTCTATGGTTCCATAAGGAAATACCTTTGTGACAACAAATGGGCCAGACCATCGGAATTTGAGCTTACTTGGGAACAATCTCAGGCGAGAATTATACAATAATACCTGTTGCCCAGGTTCAAACTCCTTATGATGAATCTTTTGGTCATGCCATCTTTTGGTTTTCTCCTTGTAAAGCTTGGCATTCTCATATGCTGCAATTCTGAACTCATCAAGTTCATTCAATTGTAACAAACGCTTTTCAATAGCCTTGGTGAGTTCAAAATTCAGAAATTTAGTGGCCCACATTGCCTTATGCTCAAGCTCAACTGGTAGATGGCAAGATTTCCCAAACACCAATTGATATGGTGACATACCAATCGGTGTTTTGAATGCAGTCCGGTAAGCCCAGAGAGCGTCATCCAGCTTTCTTGACCAATCCTTTCTTGAGTTTCCCACAGTCTTTTCCAAAATCCTCTTCAATTCCCTGTTGGAGATCTCAACTTGGCCACTTGTTTGTGGATGGTAAGGGGTGGCTACCTTATGGGTGACTCCATACTTGGTAAGCAAACTCTCAATCTGTTTGTTGCAGAAATGGGTCCCTCCATCACTAATGATCGCCCTGGGAACTCCAAAGCGTGTGAAAATATTCTTTCTCAGGAAGGCGGACACCACCCTTGTGTCATTGGTGGGCAAAGCCACGGCTTCTACCCATTTGGAGACATAATCAACAGTTACCAAGATATATTGATTGGAATATGACTTGGGAAATGGCCCCATGAAGTCAATCCCCATACATCAAACAGCTCCACTTCTAAGATGTTATTGAGAGGCATCTCATCCTTACGGGATACGTTACCCGTTCTTTGACACCGGTCACAGCTCTCAACAAATGCTCTAGCATCCTTGAAGATGGTAGGCCAGTAATATCCGCTCTGTAGAACCTTATGAGCTATTTTATTTCCTCCGAAGTGGCCTCCATAATCTGAGGCATGGCAATGCCACAACACCTTGGGTACTTCGAACTCAGCTATACATCTACAAATGACACCGTCAACACATTGAAAGTATAAGAAAGGATTATCCCAATGATACCTCCTAGCGTCATGGAAGAATTTCTTCTTTTGCTGCCATGTGAGGTCTTCAGGGATTAATCCTGCTGCTTTGAAGTTCGCCATGTCTGCAAACCATGGTCCACTCGTGACTGACATCACTTGTTCATCAGGAAATGCATCATTTATCTCCAGTTGTGGGCTGTCTTGGAGTGTTTTCTCTTGGATTCTGGATAGATGGTCAGCCACTCTGTTCTCTACACCTGCCTTGTCTCTAATTTCCAAATCGAATTCCTGAAATAAGAGCATCCATATCAACAAGCGTGGCTTGGCATCCTGCTTAGTCAACAAGTACTTAAGGACAGCATGGTCAGTATAAACAATGACTTTAGAACCAATCAAGTAAGACCTAAATTTGTCTAAAGCATAAGCTACTGCTAGCATTTCTTTTTCTGTTGTGGCATAATTCACTTGTGCTTCATTCAGAATTTTGCTAGCATAGTAAATAACATGCAATAGTTTGTCCTTACATTGACCCAAAATAGCCCCAATAGCATAGGCACTAGCATCACACATTAGCTCAAATGATAAACTCCAATCAGTGCAGTTAAAACAGGTGCAGTGGTCAATTTCTCTTTCAACACATTAAAAGCACTCAAACAATTATCATCAAAGTTAAACTCAGAATCTTTAACCAACAATTGGCTAAGAGGCTTAGCTATTTTAGAAAAATCTTTAATGAATCGCCTATAAAAACCCGTATGGCCTAGAAAACTACGCACACCATTAACATTAGCGGGTGGAGGAAATTTCTCAATCAACAAAAGCTTAGCCTCATCAACCTCAATCCCCTTGGAGGAGATTTTATGACCCAGAACTATACCATCACGCACCATAAAATGGCACTTCTCCCGATTGAGAACTAGATTAGTCTCTTGATGAAACGACCACTTCTACTTCTCTTTCCATTACGTATTTATTTTATTTGCTACAGATTTTTTTTTCGAAAAACAGAAAGAATGAAAGTTCCAACGAATCTTTGTTAATTTTAAAAACGAGTTCAGAAATGAAGGTTCAAATGAAATTTCCACGATAAGAAATGAGTTTAGAAATAATAAGAGATTTGCGTGTTATTTAACG
>PYAF01005739.1:765659-784733 GCA_007407185.1 Glycine tomentella
TTAGCCCATAATTATAAGAAAACTCCTAGGATTATGTTCATCATTTTCCTATAATTTTTGTAATTAGAATAGCTTTAAATTGAATTTTATCTCAACATATATATATTAAAGTCTAAAAAGACTTAAAACTAGTGAATTTTAATTTCTAATAGTTCTAAAATATTACTTCCAATCCTTATACAATAAGTAAAAAAAAAAATATTGGGATGTTACACTTGACACCTCTTTAAGACTTTAGACAGGTTAAACAAACATGCATCAAAACTAGATCCAAACACAGAGAAATCATCCATGAACACCTCTAAAAAAATTTCTACCATGTCAGAGAAGATAGAAAGCATACACCTTTGGAATGTGGCTGGCGCATTGCAGAGACCGAAAAGCATCCGTCTATATGCGAAGACTCCAAAGGCACAAGTGAACGCCGTCTTCTCTTGGTCCTCAGGTGCTATAGGAATCTGGTTGTACCCGGAGTATCCATCCAAGAAACAATAGTAATCGTGGCCGGCCAACCTCTCTAGCATTTGGTCAATGAAAGGAAGTGGGAAGTGGTCCTTCCTTGTGGCATCATTCAATCGGCGGTAATCAACACACATCCGCCACCCGGTGATGGTCCTAGTGGGGATCAAGTCATTGTTATCATTTTGGATTACAGTGACCCCACCTTTCTTGGGCACAGTTTGCACTAGACTAACCCATGCGGTATCCGAAATTGGATAAGTCATACCCGCATCAAGAAGCTTCGCAACTTCTTTTCTGACCACTTCCTTCATGATAGGATTCAATCTCCTTTGCGGTTGCCTCACCGGCTTGACATCATCTTCCATTAAGATCTTGTGAGTGCAAAAGGAGGGGTTGATACCTTTCAAATCAGAAATTGACCACCCAATGGCGGTCTTGTGCTCTCTCAACACCTTTAACAACTTACCTTCTTCTTCTTTTGACAGCCCCTTGTTGATGATCACTGGATAAGTCTCTTCATCCCCCAAGAAGCATATTTGAGAGACTCTGGCAACTCTTTTAATTCTACTTTTGGTGCCCCAATAACAATATCAGTTGCCTTCTTCTCAAGAACCTCCATAGCCACCTCCACGACTTCTTGTGGAATACTTGAGTCTTGAATCTCCGTCTCTTCCTCTATCTCTTGACTAAGGGATTCTTCATCTTGCACACATTCATCCAAGACATCAATTTTGAAGCAATCATTTCGGTCAAATGGATTCTTCATCATATCAAAGACATTAAAGACCACTGACTCATCATTCATCCTCAACTCCAGTTTGCCTTTCTCAACATCTGTTAAGGCTCGGGCTATAGCTAAGAAAGGTCGACCCAGCAATAGTGGTATCTCTCACTCTCCTCCACCATATCAAGAACAATGAAGTCAGCTGGAAAGATAAACTTGTCAACCTTGACAAGTACATCCTCCCAAACTCCACTTGGCTTTCTTAAAGACCGGTCAGCTAGTTGGAGAGATACCATGGTAGGCTTCAATTCAGAAATGCCCAAAGATTTGCACATTGTCAATGGCATTAAATTAATGCTAGCACCAAGGTCACATAAAGCTCGACCCACATTAATATTCCCAATAGCTATAGGAATGTTAAAGCTTCCAGGATCACGAAGCTTTGGAGGCATCTTCCTTTGAATAATGGCGCTACATTCTTCTGTAAGAACCACAGTGTCACATTCTTGTAGCTTATGCTTCTTAGACAATATCTCCTTCATGAACTTAGTATAATTTGGCATGTTTGCCAAGGCCTCAGCAAATGGAATATTCACTTGTAGCTTTTTGAACATCTCCAGGAACTTGGCAAACTGTTGCTTCTGTGCCTTTTGCTTTAACTTCACAGGATAAAGTGGCTTTTCGAATCTGGAAAAATCCAAAGGTTGTTTGGGAACTGAGGAGACTTTCTCCTTCTCCTTGTCTTTGTCTTTTGAACTACTGGAGGTCTCAACCACCTCAGGTTCCTCAGCAACTCTGGGAGTCTCCTTTTCATCATCTCTTGGAACCACTTTAGATTTCTCTTTGGGAGTAATCACGATCCCACTTCTTGTAGTGATAGCCTTTGCATGTTCCCTAAGATTTACAACAGTATCACTAGGGAACTGGCCTTGGGGTCTCTCTACTAGTTGTCTTGAAAGCTGGCCAATTTGAACCTCCAAGTTCCTGATGGATGCATCTTGATTTTTATGATGAGCCCTTGTCTCATTCATGAATGCATCAGTAGCTTGGATGTGGTCATTGGTAGTCCTGGCCAATTGCAACATAGTTTTCTCTAGCTCAGATGGTTCCTTAGGAGGTATAGGAGGGGGTTGCAAGTAATGGTTAGACTTGTAGTCTAAACCACTTCCTTGAACTCGCCTCTGAAATTTGCTCCCTGAAGCTTGGTTGGGATTCCTCTGATAACCTTGTGGATGCCTCTGATCATACCACACTCCATTGACTTGAATGGGATCAGCTCTAATCAAAGTGGGACATTCATTTGATTCATGCTCTCCTTGGCAATATTCACAAACAACTCCACTTGCCTTGATTGAAGAAGCTTGGGCTTTAGCAATTTCAAGCTTATCGATCTTAGCATTCATGATGGCCAGTTGTTGTGATAGTAGTTTTTATTCAGCCAACATAGCATCACTGTTGCCCAAATGAATGACTTCTCTTTTGGCTTTAGCTACAATGCTTTCATTTTCATTCCTAGCTAGAGAATCAATCAATTCAAAGGTCTGGGCTGTAGTTTTAGACCTTATAGAACCCCCAGTTGCACCATTAACAACCAGCCTGGACTCAGGTAGCATTCCATTGAAGAAAATGCGCACCTTCTTGCCCACTGTCATGTCATACTGAGGACATCGCCGGATGAGTTCTTGGAATCTATTCCAAGCTGCACACAAAGTCTCTCCTTCTTGTTGAGTGAAATTGGTGATTTCATTCACCAATCTATTGTACTTCTCCATGGAGAAATATTGTGCGAAGAACTTGGCCATCAATTCCTCCCAAGTGGTAATGTTGTTAGAAGCTTGTCGATCTAACCACCTGAGGGCTTTTCCTTTCAAGGCAAAAGGAAATAGCCTTAGTCGAATGACATCATCTGAGACTCCTTGATGCCGGATTGTGTCACAGATTCTAAGAAATCTGTCCGCAAAGTCATGAGGATCTTCATTGTCCTCCCCACCAAATTGACTCCTCTCCACCAAACCAATCAAAGAAGGGTGGATGTCAAAGTTGTTTGCTTGAATGGGTGGTCTGACTATGCTAGAAGTAGGCCTGTGAACAGTGGAGCTAGAATGTCCTCCATCAGTTCATCCTCTGACCTTGGCGGATCATTTTCTCTTCCCGCCATATCTAGTTCCTCAACGGGTTGTGAACTAGATGCTTCTACTTCTCTTCTTTCTCTGGCAAGTCTCCTATTCCTCTTTGCAGTTCTTTCTACTTCGGGATCAAACTGAAGAGTTCCAGGATCAACTGTACCTCACATAAACTCAAGAAGCAGGTAAGTAACAAAAGAATTCCAATCTTAAAGATAGAAAGTTATGATAAAATTGGCGAAACTAATCCCCGACAACGGCACCAAAAACTTGTTGCGATGTCGACAAGTATACCGTTCGTTCAAGTAATAAAGAGATAAGTAGAGATATCGTCCCACGAGGATTAGTGCACCGATTGTATTATAACTTAAATCTAAAAGTTGGATGTAAAAATAGTTGGTAAAATATATGGATTGTTTGTTTGAACAAGTAAAAGTAAGACAATGTTTGAACACATAAAACTAAGTTATGAACAAGAATTTAAGTTGTAACAGTAATAAAGAGGCGTAGCCAGGGCACCCACACTCGATGTTTCCTTCCAATGAAATCGTATCGATTACTACATTCACTTAACTACGTTATTTAGCCATTATGTGCATACAAGTTCAGTTGTTCAATAATTCCTCAGTGAAATAACCCTTTAACCCGCTTGAAAGTTCTAATCCCTTATACAAGCATTCCAGAGAAAATTGCTTCTTTACTTCACATCCCACGCTGGTGGCGTGGGTTTCCAGTGGAATTTGCAAATGGAGATTGATTTCCATGCTGGGGGCGTAGGTTCCACGCTGGTGGCGTGGCAAGCCTCTGCTTCAACGATGCTTGTATAATCTTCTTTCCTACTAAAAAGATATTCAAATTAGCCTAACACCTAACAAGACAAGATTCATCAACATCTATCATAAATATATGCAATTCTAGGCTATTTGTAGATGATTTTTGGCTTTTAATAGCTTGGAAAGAACTATATGCTAGGCGCATATCATAAATACTATTACTTTTTTTTATGATTTTGTGATTCGAAAATTGATTTTTGGGTACTAATGTAAATTGCATATTATCCTTTTATGTCAATTTTATTTTACATATTTTAGAGTGACTCACATGTGTGTATCAAATTATATCCGGTGTAACTTTGATAATTATTTGATTGAAAGTTTCTTTCACATAGATCTCGTATGAAAAAACTTATATTAATCCAAAATCATTTATTATCTTATTCATATAGATTAAAATCGATGTAATATAAATATTTTAAAATATACTAAAATATGAATAATTTGATTACCTTTTTGTTGTTATTCAATTTTGGAAAATTTTGACACAAATAATTTTGATAATATGTAGATATTATTCAACGATTGGATTAATAAAAATCACATTCTATATCAAATTATAAAAATGATGTAATATTTATCAAAGTTATACAAGAGTAATTTGACCACTCTTTTATCTATCTATCTATCTATTTATATATATATATATATATATATATATATATATATATTATTGCAAGCATGATTATTGAAAAATTTTAAGTTTTTTTCATTATATTTTATCAAGGATAAAATATTTCTTCTTAAATTTTTTGAAGACTTTTATTTTTATTCCTTAAACAAATTTTTGACTGATCTTATTTGTTCCTATATTTTTCTCTGTTAATGTTTTAGTACTTGTTGTCAAGCATATACGTCAAGTGATAATGATAATCACATTAGATTAGTAGTCTATGTGACAAGCCATATGACTATCACATCATACTTAATAATGGTACTTGATGACAAGGACTAAAAATATTAATAGATAAAAATATGAGAATCAAGATTCAAAATTTTATTTAGAAATAAAAAATGAAATATGCCAAGAAAAATATATTTTACTGTTATAGGAATCATTGTTTGTATTATTTAGGAATGTGGTTTTCTATATTGTTCAATGATTAACATTTTGACTTAGTTGCACATTTTACCACTCCACTATCATCATTTTAGAAATTTTATCAATCCAAGTTTAAATTTTTATGCATTTTAACCATGTTAATGTATCACTAAGAAAGTTAAATAAAAAATAAACAACATTGTTTTATTACTAATTTTTTTGTGAAATGGCGTCGTTTTGTTACCAACATAGTGGTAAAATGTGCAAAAATTGAAAAATATATGGGTAAAATGCTAAAAAAAAAAACTTATATATAATAAAATTGTGCAAAAATTTAAAATTTGGATGGTAAAATTCACACACAAAAAAAGAAGATAAGTGATAAAATTCATGAAATAATAATAGTTAAATGATAAAATATGCAATTAAGCCTATAATCTTTTGTTTGGACCAATTGATGTAAGTTATTACTCATTTTGACATTTTTTGGCCAAATTATGCAAAGTATTATTTTGTTCTAAATTAAGTGTCTAAGCTGTCCAAATTAGTTGATCGATTTTTGTAATCCTATAAAGGCTAATATATTCACTTATTTAGTGTTTGTTTGTTCAAACAACAGAAACATACTTTCGTTGTTAATTTTTTCACCCCCAATTGCACAACAAAAACATGATTTTGGTGTGTAGTGAGGGTAACACAACATAATCGTGTTTCTATTGTACTATTTGATTCTACCCCCTAATTGCACGATAGAATCACGATTCAATTTTTTTCAGTTTTTTTAAAAGTAAACTTTAATGTTTTACATTGGGATTTAACAACCATATTTATGACAGTATAACAAGTCAGTAGTGTCCTTGTAGACATTGATGCAATCTGAACCATTTATTTTGTGAGCGCAATCTTGACTGTTGTTGATAATTGACTCAAGAGAGAACAATAGAAAATGATAAATACGAGTGGTATGAGGAAGCTTAATGCATTATGTTGGGTCTTTCACCATATTGGAATGAAGATGGAAGGATAGTTGTTGTTGTGTATTATGATGGTGATGTGATATCAACTTTTGAGGGGGTATTGTTTGAATGTCTTAATAATCCCGAATTCATAAAAATTAGTGAGAAAATGTTGTTTGTTGCTTTGAGGAAAACAATTACATATGTCACTAGAGGTGGAAGAAGCTTATTTGAGATTTATTTTATCGTAAACTTGTATATGTAGGTGATGGTTGTATTGAGTATGATTGTATGAAGCTCAAAGACAACAATGAAGTGGGGAATATGTTTTTCATCTTTTGACAGTTTAGTTCTAAAGGTCTTATCGAGTTGTATACAATGGTTGGTTGATCTTTAGAAGAAATTCTTGTTCTGCAACGTAAATCAAGAAAACTAAGACCTGTCAAAGAGATCATTGTTCTGATGCATGAATCAATGACAACAACAAGCTCTAATGAAAATCATAACTCTATTTAGTCATGTTTTTAATTGATGAAATTTATGTTAGTTGTGGTGGTTGTAGTTGTTGTTGTTTGTTTTTTGAATTTAATCAAAATTTTGTTTTTTATTACATTACTAGGCGTGTGTCATTTAAACATAAAAACAAGGCAAACATAAATTGCTAAAAATAAGTTCATAGAACAAAAAAATAAGTTTGTATAAAAAAACAATATAAGTAGAATACATAATAATACAAAATGATAAATGTCATGAACAAATGTCCTCAAGTGCCCTTGCAGCCACCTTTGTTAGCTTTCTTCCTTGGTGGCGATCGCTCCTCAGTTGACCTACATCCAGCTGCAAGACCCTCATGTGCAATTAGCAGAAGTTGTTGTATGACCTGATGACTATTTGTGTCTTCAGACATAACTCTCATGTTCAATAGTCTCTGTGTAGACGCGGACATTATCTGAAATCGATCTACATAAATATTTAACAATATAGTTAGTAATTATTATTCATTAACAAATAAAACAAAATGATGAAAATAGTGTTTGCATTACCTGACAAGAGTAAACAACACTTAGTACATAATCTGGCATTTGACCACCACCAGGTTGTGGCTGAGGCTGAGGTTGAAGTTGGGGTGGAATATGTATAGGACTATTTTGCGGCTCTGGTTATTGGAGGGAAGCATGTATGGATGTGAATGCTCATAATACCAAGGCATGTAATCTAGAGTGCAAGCCTATGGAACTTCATGTGGAACATCCTCGTCCACCACCACCACATGCTACTCCCACTCGGCCCATGCCTCACAACACTTCTCAGATGCAGTAAGACACTTAGATGGGTCTAAGGAATCCTCTGTATGTACCTGAATTGTCTCAAAACCCTCTCTGGTTGATACGATCGCACCAACTTTGATGTAGCCAAAGTACAATGTTTGGTCCTCAAAAGGTCTGAGGTCTCTGCGTGATGCATTAGGGACCATACAACATTCGTCATCTTTAGTCGATCCAACAACACCATGGTTCCAACAACCTTGCCGGTACCCCTCAACGGCAACCACCTAGTTGTAAGCGGCTTCTTGCAGTCATAATTCAACACCTTCTCAATACAATGAATGGTCAAAAGATGCTTAAACACCCATGCTTGTAAAAACATGAAATATATTTTTAGCGTTAGGTAGTACAAAAAAAGAGTTATAAAGATAAGCTAATGTAGTTGCCCCTTAAGCATACCCCTGGTTGTGATCCAAATCACCGAGATACAACAAGTAGCATATGTGTACATGCATTGAGCTCTTCTCGACAAATATGGTATTCTTGAGCAAATGCAACAAATACGCCCTGATAGCCCAGATGAACGACTCACTGGCAACGTAGGTGTGATACAAACTCTATAACCAAGTTAGAGACACCTTATTGCCTGATAACGTCACAACATTTGCCAATGTCAAACACTAACCTCAATAGACTTCTGATCTCCTTCTTGTGTAGGTAGTGTTTGTGTGATCAAGGAAACAACCTGTGATAAGAAGCTGTAAAAGATATGACACATCATCGAGGGTGATGGTCATCTCTTTAACTAGAATGTGAAAGAATCGTTTAACTGTGCCATCTCTTGATAAAGGCATCGATTATGTCTTTATTCACGAACATGTACCGCGCCTCCTACAGACCCTTCAACCCTGACCTATCCACATACCCCTTCACCATCACATTGGTAGGGTAGTCCATAACCTTGCCACCATGGCTGACCAACTTTAGCTTGTCTCTAGGTTGACCAATCAATACATGCCTAGCTACATGGTCCTTATAGGACCGAAGCAGAGTCAAATCCATAGGGCTTCCTCCAAATGGGGGTCTGATGATACGGTCAAAAAGTGGCATCTTTGGTGGTTGCGGCTATAATTCTTCTTGTGTTTGCTACCGTCGAGCCAACTCTACATCACAACATGCTGACACAGTCACAAGTTGCCTCTATGCCTCAGCATTTGACACATAAGCAGTATGCTTCATTCAAGACATGTGAAAAGAAAGCAACAAAATTTTAGTTAAACAATTAAAATAAAAAATAAATTACATAATTTGAAAACAAAAAAAATTAACACAATGAAAATATGATTCCATTGTGTTATTCATCAAATAACACAACAAAAATCGTATTTCCGTTGTGGTTTTTAAAAAATAACACAACGAAAATATGATTATGTTGTGTTATTGGATGAATAACACAATAGAATCGCATTTTCATTATGAAGTATTTTAAAAAAAAAACACAATAGAAATACAATTATGTTATGTCCTGGGTTCAAAAACACAACAAAATTGTACTTCCATTGTGTTTTTTGTTTTGTTTTGAAAAATTACACAATGAAAGTGAAATTTTGTTGTGTTTCTAATCCCAGAACACAACCAAATCATATTTTCACTGTGTATTTTTCAAAACAAAAAAATACAATGGATGTATGATTCCTTGTGTTTTGGGTTCAGAAACATAACAGAATCATATTTCATTTTGCACAAAAAAAAAAGTTCTTATGTTTACGGGCTTGCAGCATGTGAGAGGGAAAAGGAGTTGGAGAGGGAGAGTGTGAGAGGAAGAAGAGGGAATGGGAAATGGTGGGCGTAGAAGAGGGAAATGAAGGGATAGAGTGGGGGGTTGAGCGTAGAAGAGGAGAAGTGAGAAGAAGAGGGAATAGGGTTCATTGATAGGGAAGAGGGAAGGGGTAGGGATAGTTTCAACTTTTCACAATCAATTTTGAAAATAATAGTGTCAATAGCAATTTAGGATAGTGACAATAAGAGTCTATTTTTTTTTATTTGTATGAATCGAAGTCAAATATTAGAAAATGTTTACAATAATTTATATATTCTGCTCAACCAAAAAATAGACCCCATGGGTGAATTGTGTAAATCTTATATGTATTGTTACGATAATGTTATGCATTTATCTCATAACAATAAAAAAACTCTTCTTGATCAAATTCCTTTGGCATAAAATATTTGGTTATTAAAGAAATTTTTTTAGAGTTTAAATCTCGAATTTACAAAGTACACGTTGGAAAATTCATTAACCAATGACTTTTACAAGTTTTCAGAGAATATTGTATCTAATAAGTTTGGTTGAACCTTTTAGTTAATGTTTTAAGTTAGTCAGAATGAAGACAACTTTATTTTGAGATTATTTTTCTTAGTTGACTAACCTTTAACCTTTAAGGTATTTAATAAGAAGATGTAAAAATTCATAAACTAATGTGAAATAAGTAAAAGTATATTCAGAAGTCTCTGCTTTAGGAAAAAAATTATCGAAGATTAATCACTTTTTTTTTTTTACATCTGAAGATTAATCACTTTGGGAAAAATATACTTTAATTTAATATTTAAAGGTCAGCTAAAATTATTGGACAAATATTTGCATCAGATGTAAATGAAAACTTTACATAAAGATCTATTAATATTTAAATTGTAAGGGCACATACTACACACATACGATATGATAAAAACATTTTATGAAATCGTATGATTGTCTCCGTCTTTCTTAATTTTTTATTTTTTTCATTTTTTAGAGAGAGACCAACACACAAACTCACAAGGATAACATTACCTATGTACCATAACTAGCACTAGCTATAAGAATAGAACATATTTGCAATTTCAAATCACATTTCTATTCAACAATCTCTATCAGATTAGTTTTGCAAGGAAACATGCAGATTAATATAAAGTAACGAGTATTTCACATACAACTCTTAAGCTTAAAACAACGAGTAAATATAATAGGCCTTCCTTTTATCTTCAATCTGTTGGAACTAAAATTACTAGTAATGATCCAGATTCGTCTTCTCAAACTCCACCTTCTTGTTGTTGGATACACGCAGAAGATCACACACTTGCCGTGCCGTTGGCCTCTCTTGTGGTGCAGTTTTTGTGCACTGTATTGCTATCTCAAGAACCTGGAATGCAGCAAACTCTTCACCAGGCAAAAGGGGTTTCATTTTAGGATCAATGACTTCCTCTCCTGCAGTGCCTTGCATGTCAAGGTGCATCTCCACCCATCTCACCATGTCCATCTCTGCTCTGAAAGCTGCGTCTGTCGGTGTCTTACCACTAACAAGTTCCATGAGCACAATTCCCATGCTGTACATATCACTTTTCTCTGTTGCCTTCATTGAGTATGCATACTCTAAAAAAATAAGAAACTTCAATCAATTGTTAAAGCTTGGACAAAAAAAAAAAGGGACAAAACTTAGATACAGTTTCTTAGATGTTTTTTGTGTTGTTTTCGAATCAAAATTAGAGTTTCACCTAAGTAATTTGATTGTAAAAAAAAAAAAAAGAAATTGTAGTCAACATAAGATTACTAAGTGAAACTCCAATTCTAATTAGAAATTAACATCATAAACATTTAAGGAATTGTATCTAAGTTTCATCAAAATAAAAAAGAGACAGTAAAGAACAATTCAAGTCAGTGGTATGCTGAATCAATTACCTGGGGCAATGTAGCCATAAGACCCAGCAAAACAAGAATTGGACTCAGTGATAGATTCATGATTCTCAACGAGTGTTTTTGCTAGACCAAAGTCTCCCAAGTGTGCCTCCATGTTGGAATCTAGCAATATGTTGCTAGATTTGATGTCCCTGTGAAGGATCTTTGGCACACAATCATGATGGAGGTACTCCACTCCATGAGCTAATCCCACAGCAATTCTGAACCTTGTGTCCCAATCAAGTCTCCCCTTTAATTTGAGGGGTTCTCCATGTAGCCAATCCCAAACACTCCCATTCTCCATATACTCATAAATCAGCAGATTCCAGCCTCCTCCATTAAATCTATTGCTACAACACCCTAACAATTTCACCAGATGCCTGTGCTTGATACTCCCTAAAGTCTTAAGTTCTCTTATAAAGCTTTTGTGCAACAGATAATCATTTTTCCACGAAATCTTCTTGACAGCCACAGTCTCTCCAGTGGGAAATTCAACTCTGTACACTGTCCCAGAACCTCCACAACCAACTATGAACTCTTCACTTAGATTGTTTGTGGCATCCATGATATCTTCCCACCTGAAATCTCGCTTTCCCGGTGCAGTTAGGGGGATCAATGTCCGCTTTTGTGTTCGTGATGAAGAGGAGAACACAAAACTCAATTCACTGCCTCTCCTGAAAAATTCTTGCTTGTTTTTCAAGAAGATGATCACTACAAGTATCAGTAGAGCAATTGCAGCTAAAGTTGAAAGTGCAGAGACTATAACCACTGATGTGTTGCTTAAGACCGCTCGCTTATCACCACCACTGTTGCAGCTTCCAAGAGAGGCTCCACAAAGAACATTCCCTTCAAACGCCTCGTGTGGCCAGCGGGAAAATTGCTTATCCAATGTGCCTTGAAGGTTATTGTAAGAAACGTCAAGCTTCCCCAAGCTCCTCATTTCACCCACTACTAAAGGCACTTCTCCAGTGAGTTGATTGTGAGAAAGATTAA
The DNA here is from genome assembly GCA_007407185.1 of Glycine tomentella. Classification (NCBI taxonomy): domain Eukaryota; kingdom Viridiplantae; phylum Streptophyta; class Magnoliopsida; order Fabales; family Fabaceae; genus Glycine; species Glycine tomentella. The sequence continues at coordinate 777,767 of PYAF01005739.1, forward strand.
GTACTTCCAATTTTGACAGCATGCCAAGTGTAGATGGGATATGACCAGATAGATTATTGTAACTGAGGTCCAAACTGATTTGGAGATTTTGGAGACTTCCAATCTCAAATGGTATTTCACCACTAAAGCCATTCCTTGATAGCTGCAGCTCATAAAGATTGCTCAATTTACCAATTGAGCGAGGGATTCGTCCAGAGAAATTATTATGGTCGAGCCTGAGGATACCAAGAGATGCAAGATCACCAATATCACCTGGGAGACTTCCATTAAGAGAATTGTTATTCAAGGAAAGGACCAGCAACTGGGGTTGTTTGAATAGGCCTAGTGGAACAGAACCAGAAAATTGATTGAAGGAGAGCTTAACCTCTCCCAACTGAGGCAAACTTCCAAGCCATGATGGTATGTGTCCAGATAGAAGGTTATTGTTTAAATCAATGTGAGTCAGATTATTACACAAAGAAAGCTCATCTGGTATTGGTCCTGTGATTGAATTTCCTGAGAGATCTAACAATGATAACATAGTGATTTTTCCCAATGTCCTCGGAATTTCACCAGAAAATTTGTTGTTACCTAATCTCAGCCTCTCAAGGGAGGGTGAATTTCCCAGGAGAAAAGGTATTTCACCATCAAATTCATTATCTGTGACATCAAAAGAAAGAAAAGACCTAGAGCTACACAATGCAGCCAAACTACCATTCAGTGTGTTGTTTGAAAGGTTTACTCTGGTCATGTTTGCTACATTTACAAGTTGGTAAGGAAGACTACCTTCAAGAGAATTGTTGTAGAGCATGAACTGCTTCAACTCCCTGAGGAATCCAAATGTAGAAGGAATGCTTCCTGAGAGCTTATTATCTGCCAAATCAAGCACACTCAGCTTGTGACAGTTCCCAAGTGTGGCAGGAATCTCACCCACAAGCCCATTCTGCCTAAGGTGCAAGAAATTCAACTCTTTCAGGCTCCCAATAGTGAAGGGAATTCTCCCACTGAAATGGTTTCCAAACAAATCAACCATTTGCAAGCTTGAACAGTTACCAATCTCCAAAGGAATCTTCCCTGACAACATGTTATCATAGAGAAACATTATCTCCAATTTCCCAAGTCTCCCAATCTCTCTGGGGAGACCACCCTGCAAATTGTTGTGAAACAATGCAAGTGTCTGCATGTTAGTGAGGTTCCCTATAAAGGGAGAGATTGAACCAACCAAAGTGTTGCTTTGAAGCAATAGATTAGTTAGCCCCAACAACCCATAAACCTCAATAGGGATTGACCCATTGAGAAAATTGTTTGACAAATCAAGTTGCTTCAGTGAGTGGCACTGACCCAACTCAGCTGGTATCTCACCATGAATTCCACTACCTGACATCATTAAATTCTCCAAAGTTGTAGCATTGGAACATATGGTTCTTGGAATTGTCCCAGAAAGTTTGTTCTCAGAGAGAACCAAGTATTGTAACTCACCCATGTTCCCTAACTCCTCTGGAATTTCCCCACTGAGCAAATTCCTTGACAAGTCAAGATTTTGAAGGTTACCCAATTGAGCCAAAGAAGGTGGAATACGACCCTCGAGCTTGTTCCCCATCACATTCATATATCGAAGTTGACTCAGCTCGCCGAGTTGATTCGGAATCGCTCCGGTTAAGCTGTTGTTGGCAAGGTTGAGAGTTTGAAGCTTACCGAGTCGACTCAGTGTTCTCGGGATCGAGTCATTGAGTCTGTTGCCAGCGGCGGAGAAGACTTGAAGGCTCCAGCAGTACCCCAACTCCGGCGGAATCGGCCCAGTCAACTCGTTTTCCTGCAGAATCAGATATTGCAACAAACTGAGTCGACCGAGTTCGGACGGAATCGGACCGGTGAGTCTGCATGAGGCTAAGCCAATGTACTCGAGGCTGACCATAAACCCAAATGACGCGGGAATCGGGCCAGTGAGTTTGTTGTCACCGATTCGCAAGACTCGGAGACTCATCAGCGAGTCGAACTCGGTGGGGATGTGACCCGTAAGTTGGTTAGAGTGGAGTAAGAGAGATTCCAACAAAGTGAGGTTGGAGAGGGTTGGTGGAATGGGACCACTGAGGCGGTTAGAAGAGAGATCAAGGTGGATTAGGTTTTTCAAACGGCCGAGTGAGGGTGATATCGACCCACTGAGTGATGACTCGGACAGGTTGAGTCCCACCACCGAGTCATCATGATCCAAAGGTTTGGATTTTGACCCACATGACACCCCTCTCCAACTACAGTAATCTGTGTTGTTCTCTGACCAATCACTTAGAACATTTTCTGGGTCTTCAGTAAACGATGTTTTTACCTCCAAAAGCACTCTCATAGTGCTATCATTGCCATGACAAAGTAGTAGTGCAAAAGAAAAGAACAAAAGGATCACAATTGCAAGCGTTGAAATTCTCATTGTTTCTCCTTTCATTTGGGGGTGAATGAGTGAGTGAGTGAGGGGTGAGGATTACTTAAGTTTTCAATCCTTTAGTAGTTTCAAACTGTTGTTAATAAATAGAACACTTGAAGACAAGTGAAAATTAATGGTGTTGGTTGTAGGTTGGGGAAGCGGTGGTGGTGGTTGTTCTTGGATTGTGAGAATGTGTGTTTTAGCAGAAGAGAGAAAGGTTTCATGTGAGAGAATAACACTGCATGGGGAAGCTATATGCTACTATTTCTATCATTTCACATTATCTCTGAAAGTGTGTGGCAGTGTATGTGTAAACAAGTTGATAAAGTTCATCATGATCATGCATGGCATGAAATAAATTGGAGAAAGATGAGTTGGTATTATCAGCTACGAATAGTTTGACAAAGCATGTCTAGCCTAACATCTATCAATGACTATAAATGAGGATGCAAATGTAACTGTGTCAGTCACCCACAATAGTAGCCAATTACCATTTATGGCAATAACGCTTACACATTTAATGTGGAAGAGATCGATATGCTGAATGCTGAGAAAGTCAAACTGGGGGTTAAAAAGAGCATGCATGGGAAATGTATAAAAAAAGGAGGAAATTAAATGAATGAACCAATAAATATTTATTAGAAACATATTTGACAAACATCTAATATATTATCATATACCAGAAGAGAAAGGGAAAAAAAGAAAGAAGAAATATAAATAAATATTTAAAATAAATAATAATTTATGTATCATTCATTACTCTATTCATTAAGGTTAAGTGATGTGAGACAACATAAATCAGGGAGTGATACAAGTGATGAAAGATGAATACGTGAAGTCATGAAGGTAAAGTGGTTGGGTGAACCGATAGAGGGAAATATTCGTTGATCTTGCTTGGTTTTTTATTGAACAAGAAGAAAAGCTCCATTGAGAAAGTAAACAGTTCAATTTCCCTTTTAAAACTTGTGTGTTTGAGTATAGTGATTTTGGAGTTCTACCTTTGAAGCCAATGGAGTCCCCACAAAGAATTTGTCATACTCTACGTAAGCCACGTAGGTTGTAGCTTTCAATCGTTAACATTTGTCTTGTACAATTCCTCAAGCAACGCGTATCACCAACGGTTAAAACATAGTAGAAAATTATAGTAAACTATGTAATTTATACATGACTATGAAAGGAGGATGATATGTTTATTTTGACATTCTTATATAGAATTGTTTTCTTGTAAAGCTTAATGGTTTGATCTACCAAATCAAGATGTCGTTATGTAGCGTTTCGTCTTTCTGCTGCACACTGCTTGCTGTAAACCCTTTTGGCTACTCCAAATGCTCGTCTTTTTTCGTTTTGCCCGCTCAATAAGGTTACTGTTGTCCCAATTAATTCTAGTATTGCTGTATTAGTTAAGAAATTAACAATACATATTTTTATTAAAAATTATGTTAAAAGCGCATTAAAAATTATTATGAAAGTACTATATATATTAATGATGTTATTGATTAAAAATTATTTCTTGATGAGTATAAAACATTAATATTAGCCACAAAATAATTTTAAAAATTCGTCAATAAATTTTTTGCCACACTAGTATCAAAACTGAAAAACATTTTTCATCATTAAATTTTGTTACTAATGCCTCAACTCCGGGTAGTGACGTACTCTAAAAACCGAATTTTTTTTGCCACACTAGTATCAAAACCGAAAAAAGCATTTATATACTTTTTTTTTTATAAAAAAAACCTAATGTTTTTTATTCTTTAATTTTTTTTATTTACATCCAAATCTAAAAAGCTACCAACAATAAAGTTGGACAAATAAGTAAGTCATTTTTTTAATGTCATGACTATGGCTTGAATTTATGTACATGTATATCAAATTTAATTGAAAGTGACGATTTTTAGACACCTAAAAAGTGTCTTTATTTTCTTTTTATTTATCTATTTCTATCTTATCATATTACTTAGTTATCAAGAAGTTTATAACTTTATACCTACTGAGATATATGTTAGTTACTTGACAAGCATATCACGTTGTGCAAATTAATAATATAAAATGGAAGTTCAAATATTGTATCCATATATAAAATGAAAGTTTAAATATCATATCAACATAGACTCGTATAACACTTAATAAAATAACAATGTTTACTAATTATAAATTTCAAAAATAACATTTTTAATTTGATTGCAACAATGTAATAAAAAGAAATTATACAAACATAAAGTTCAAAAGTAAAATAATACGAAATTATTTTTGGGTAATTTTTATGAACACTTAGAGTGCAATAAAAAGAAGTAAAATAATAAAAAACAAAAGAGTTGAAGGTTGATTTCATTAAACCACCTCCTCATGCAAACAAATGTCACTTATCTAGTTCAAAATCCAATTACTATCATCAACACACAAAAATACTCAAACCTCGATTTCTCGGATGGAAAAAATCTAAGCCTTTTGACCAAACTATTAATCTCTTAACTAGTCTAACAAAGTGACTTGCTTTAAGAATAAAAGTTAAAAGATAACTATCAAACCTTGTTTCATCCCTAGACACAAAACTCATTAAGTGTTCTTCTCCATTTCTAAGTTCAAAAACATTTTTCCATGACAATTCAAACCACAACATCAATAAAAGGGTGATCAAGTCAAAATAAGCATTATTGCATAGAAGAGAACACTTAATAATGACCAGTCAACATAGATTAATAATCAAAATATAAATATAAGGATGAGTTTAGTTACATCAATCCCCAAAATGGATAAATCTAACTACATAACTACAAGAAGAAAAGAAGAAAATAGATGAAAAAGATTATGATAAATGGTAGGGAAGCCACCAGAGCAACGGAGAGAGCTTCCCAACCTTCACCCTCAACCCTAGACAAATCCCTTAACCAAATCTCCTTCAATTCACATCCTTAGAGCTTAAATAGGGTCAAACATGTGTGACTTATTGTTTATGCATAATGGCCTTGCGCTTAGCCTGACATGTTCACTAAGCCTGCATGCAAAATAAAACTATTGTGAGTGGTTGTGCACTAAGCTTGACATGTCATGCTAAGCCCGCATGCAAATAGAATTGTGGTAAGTGACTGCGCTCTAAGCCTGACATGTTGTGTTGAGCGTCTTCAAAGCTTAAATTTTGGCTCATTTATCCTCGAAAAATTTCTTTTAAAAATGTCTTGAGTTGGGTCCAACACCAACTATCTTCTTTCTTCATTTATTTTTACACTAAAATTGTAACATCCCTTATTTTTAACCTCTCGACTGCTATCACACTATGACATTTTACATGGTGACACTTCACTCAACATCCTTGTTGGTCAGAACCCACCGTAGGTAGCTCTTTTTGAGACCTTGAAAATCAGTTTTTCCTACTTTCAAGATCAATGAGTGTCCTCACAAATCAATACAAGACTTTTCAGCGTGCTTTGTCCTCACTCACATGCTTTATGAGAAATTTAATTACCAGAAGGTCACCCATCTCATAACTACTCAAAGCCAAACATGCTTAACTGTGAAACTCTTAAGTGATAGACTATCGAAAAGTTGATGTATCTTATTGGTATATGAAGTATCAATTAATTCATTTAAGTTTTCCTTAACTGTACAATCTCATCCATACATAGTCTCTAGATCCCTCTCATTCTGGTGTGATTCGAGGGGTGTTACATGCCCACTAGCTTCTGTCTGGTTCATCCTAAAATCACACCGTACTGGGAGAGAGGTTTGCTCTGATACAAAATAACTAAAATTAGATGAAAAATCAAACATTTTAACTATATTACAGTTGTTAAATTTATGCAAAACTTAATTATAAACAAGGACAAACAAGCTTAAATGTATTAAAATATTAAGATAATGACCTACAAAATGGTCATTAAAATAAAGTTCCTAAGGAAATTATCAATATACCCAATTGTTATCCTTTAAGTTATATATAATATAACTTTCATGGGACATGCTACAATGCACAAGCTATGTAACTTGTGTATGGTTGACAAAAAATAGTAGCCTACGGATCGATATCATTCAATAATATTATGGTTCATCCTACCACACCTTACTATCACCTCTCCTCTTCTCTCTGGCTACTCTGGGCAAAAAAATTAAAATAATGTCTTTTAAATAAAAAATTACCAAAATATGATCATTTGAAACATATTTCCGAATCTGCTGCTGCCAAACACGTCTGGGTAAGACGTGTTGAATCACGTCCAGCTTGGACGTGTTCAAACACGTCGTGGGATGGCGCGATTAAGCACAGAAACACGTCCTGTGTGGGCGTGACTTTGCACAAGACACGTCTTGCATGGACGTGATTAAACACGTCATGCAGGGACGTGATTTAATGGCCCACCATCAACACTCCCGTACATGATGCTGCAGGCCCATCGACAATATATAATATACGTTAGCAGAATGTCATGCTTGATTTAATATATCGTATACAATATATTATTCATTTCACTAGACGCTCAGCCAATTTCCTAGTCCTAGCAGATACGATAGCAATACTTTCCTTATTTATATTATGACAAATGTTGGATACAGGATTTGCCATACTACCCGCTCTCA
>PYAF01005739.1:784833-848407 GCA_007407185.1 Glycine tomentella
TCCTGTATCCAACATTTGTCATAATATAAATAAGGAAAGTATTGCTATCGTATCTGCTAGGACTAGGAAATTGGCTGAGCGTCTAGTGAAATGAATAATATATTGTATACGATATATTAAATCAAGCATGACATTCTGCTAACGTATATTATATATTGTCGATGGGCCTGCAGCATCGTGTACGGGAGTGTTGATGATGAGCCATTAAATCACGTCCCTGCATGACGTGTTTAATCACGTTCATGCAGGACGTGTCTTGTGCAAAGTCACGCCCACACAGAACGTGTTTCTGTGCTTAATCGCGTCATCCCACGACGTGTTTGAACACGTTCAAGCTGGACGTGATTCAACACGTCTTACCCAGACGTGTTTGGCAGCAGCAGATTCGAAAATATGTTTCAAATGACCATATTTTAGTAATTTTTTATTTAAAAGGCATTATTTTAATTTTTTTGCCGGCTACTCTGTCACCAATCATCATTGGCCACCCTAAGACGATTTTCGATAACGGTGCACCCTCTGCACCATAGTCTCAACAGCTCCTCCACCATCATTGGTGGCCGGTTACCACCCACCATTTCCAAAAACATTGTATTTACCCACCAACCCTCCTTCACCCCCCTCTCACCATTCTTTTCCCAATAACTTCTCCCACATCACATTGTAAATGAAAAGTGATATTTTATTTAATTGGTTGTTAGTGTGTTAGTATTTTGGAAATATGGTAGCGTGAGAAAGAAAATAATGGCGATTGATTATGTGGTGTTTGTGTAGATTGGAAATAAGAAGTTGTCCTTGAATAAGGTGAGATTGAAGTGTTTGTAACTCATCAACATCAAGAGAATCTCCTTCATGTCTAATAAGTTTCTCATACTTCCCTTAGGTGTGCAAGTGCAACATGTCATCATCGTCACCCTACAACGAACGCGCTTCTTTAAAATTCATCAAAAACCTTTTGATTGCATTGTTCATGTCTTCCACGCTTAGGTTGATACCCCACACAAAGGTGGCCCTAAAATCATCGATGTTGAAGCCATTTGACGAGACCCACATGTCGTCGGTGGTGGAGGTTAGCATCGCGGGAACATATCTTCCCCCTCTACCGCTGCCCTAGAGCGCGACACGATTAGGGTGGCATCGGATGCGCGAATCGAGAGCAACACTCTGACAAGATGGTGAATGCGGAGGGGGTGGAAAAGCGGCAGCGACGAGAAGGTGTTGTCGATATGGCTAGAAAGGGAGTTATTAGGGGATAGAGGTCATGAAAAAGGGATTTCAAAAAATTTCAAAATTGGAAAATTGAAATCACGAGAAAAGGGAATGAGAGGATCAATATGAATCATTGTTGAAATTTGGGGGGTGGGGGGACTCGAATCCATGTGTAGAAAGGAGGATTGCCTGAATGGAGGAAATGAGATTTGGGGAAGAAGGGTGAGAGGGGAGCGAAGAAGGGTTGGTGGGTAACGGACTAACGACAATGTTTTTGGAGGTGGTGGGTGGTAACTAGATGCCAATGACAGTGTAAGAACTGTTGAGATTGTGGTGCGAAGGGTGCACAACTGCCAGAAATTATCTCTGGGGGTGGCAAACGATGGCCGATGGCAAAATAGCTAGGAAGAAAAGAGGCAGTGATAAGGTATGGTAAGGTGTACCATAATACTATAAAATGATATCAATCTAAATGTTGTTATCTTTTGTGCACCATACGCAAGTTACATAACTTGTGCACAATTGCCTATGCCAACTTTCACATATATATATATATATATATATATATATATATATATATTAAAAAGAATGATGTTGGGCTAGTGGTCCAATGAAGGCTATTAAAATGGTAGACATTAGTTCAAGGATTAAATATGATTTTGGTACTCTAATCTTAACTTGGGTTGATTTTCATCCTTCAAAAATAATTTTATTGCATTTGATCACTAAAAATTGCATAATTTCTCTTTTCAACCCTTTATTTAACTTCATTAATTTTTTTCTTCTAAAATATAAGTTACCTCCACCTATTATAGACAATGTAGTTGTGATTCAAATTGTTACAATCCATCCTTTGTTGATGTTTGTTCTCAGCATCGGATTCCACCAACAATAGAGATAATGAGTTTAATTGTATGTATTTATTTGAGAATAATAAAGTTATAATCTCGATTTTCAATTCTTTTAAGGTACGTTAAATGTTAATCTTAGAAAATGAAAATGTTAATGTTAATGTTAAAACACCTAGTGCTGTAAACTTTTAATTGGAAAGTTAACAAAGTACAAGACTTAAAAAGGACATTTTTTAAAAAATTTAGGTACCAAATGCAATAAACTTATTTTTTGGAGGACTAAAACTAATATGGATTAATATTTGGGAACCAAAATCATATTTAACCCTTAGTCCAAATCTAAATACAACACTTTTTTAATTTTTTCCTCATGCTGTCTACAACATCAATACACTAAATTGGAGTTTTGGAAGTTAAAATCATATAAATTTTGAGTGAGAGATTAAAATTACTCAATTATCAAATTTGTGGACTAAAATCACTGCACATGTAAAATCAACAACTACATAAGCATGTGAAATAAGACATCATGAAATCATGTTGATATAATCATGTAGGTGCTACATAGAAAGAGCCTAGAAAAGTGGTCTCATGTAGAGCCTACGTATATTACTTTTATATTTAACAAAGAATATTTTTTTTATCAAAAAATTAAACCAAACTTCGTAGAAATAGCTTATAAAAAAGTGCTCTCATGAAGACCGACATCCATTATTTCTCGTAATTCGATATTTTCATCGGTCCTTACTACTTACAATGTTTTGCATGGCTGTTGTTATTCATAATTTCCCATTTTTATAATATACCTCCTTTTGTTTCTTTTTTTTTTTCGCCAAAAAAATCCTTTGTAATTGGCACATGTGCATGCTGAATCCTTGACATCTGCTCTAGTTAGAGAGGATAGAATCGGAAGAAACGTTAGAGCGAGACCCAAGCGAGTAGGGGTGTTCATCAACCGATCCAAACCGATGTAAACCGCGGTGACCGAACTGAAAAACCGAAAACCGAAATAACCGAAAACCAAAAAATCGAAAACCGAAAAAAAATTGAAAATTTTCACTGGATTGGATCGGTTTTCGGATTGGCCGGTGAAAACCGATCCAATCCAAACCGATCAAATTATAAACCATACCTTACCCTTTATCTACTTGGGCATATTCCCCATCATAGCCTAAAATCAAAAATGCAATACATTGCTTCTTATTTTGTCCAATTAACTTGTTTGTCTAATGAAAATTAGAAAATGATGTTTGTTTTTGTCCAATGAATGTGTTTGTTTATGTTAGATACTCCTTATTTTGATAAAAATAAGTCTCATAAGTTTTATTTTTAGACTTTTTAAAAAATCGAAAATCGATCCAATCCAAACCGAAAAAAATTGGATTGGATTGGATCGGATTTAAAAAAAATTTCAAACCGAATGGATGATCAAATGACCAAACCGAAGGAATTGGATCGGATGATTTTTTACTTCAAAACCGATCCAATCCAGACTGCGAACACCCCTACAAGCGAGGTATAAGTTGCAAAAGTTATTTTTTAAATAAAAAATAAAAGAAGATATATTATTAAAAGAGTAAGATATAAATAACAAGAGATAGTAACTTAGTTATTTTCCATCATCACTATTTATTTTCTTAAAATCTAATGACTATAATAACTAATTAATCCTAATCATTAAATTTAAATAAAAAATGAGGAATTATTCTTAAAGTAAGTTGATTCCTCAAATAATAATTATCATTGCATCTCTTGCAATTTTGCTAGAAGAGTTAAATTATTATGGATCAAAGGCTTAAAAAAGACACTTGCTATTTACATATCCATGGTTTCTAAGTACATCTCCCTCTTCATTATATTTTTTTATTGCCAATTATACTCTTTTACACTAATTTCAAAATTACTTTCTGAAACAATATACAACATTTTTTGGGTGGGAAAATGTTTTAACAAAATACACATAATTTAAAAAACTATTTTGTAGAACATATATCAATTTTGGAAAGTAGTTTATGAAATTATGTATATTTTGTTAAAACATAGTTTTGAAAATTACTTTTTGGAACAACATATATCAAAAGTAATTTTCGGTAGTTGTAAATAAAATATGAATATTGAACGGACATTCCTTTTAGGATTCTAATTGCTAATTGTTGGACGCTTACTTAACTTATTTCAAAGCTAAATATTGAGATTTGAGATACAAGTAACCCATATATAAGATTTCCAATGGCCAAAATATGAGGAGACATCAGATGGTGTGTCAACAGCTTTGATTTGTAATAATTGTTGCTCTTATTTTCATTGTGTAAAAAATGAAGTATCATGTACATTGTATAATACAGCAAATGCACAATCAATTTAATGTGTTTAAAGGAGAATACACTCATGATGATTAATGATCGATTAATAGGAAATGCTGGCCTTATACTATTTTAACGCACTTCCTAATGCCAAATAATTTTTTTAAAAATAAAAAATTATAAAAAAGATTTATTAAATAGAAAACGACGTTTACTTAATTTTATAATTCTTAATATTTTTAATCAATATTACATAAACAGTGTGTTTGAAAAATTGTATTAAAATGTGTTGCTACAATTTCTCTTAATCAATTATTCAGTCATTCCTTATCCATGACATTAATGGGAGAGTGATTGACTAAAGAGTCGTGCTAGATTTTGCGGTGAACAAAAAAGAGAAAACAAAGCAACATGCTAGCATGTCATGTGTGCTCTATTTTGTGCGTCCCACGTTTTGTCGAAGCCAAATAATCACAATACCGAAAGTCTTCCTCTATATATACTACTCATACTTGTCACACGTATATGTTACCCAGAGCAAAGTCTCTTATACTTGTTTTACACACACAAAAAGAGAGAATATGTCAAATTCTTCCCTCCCAATATTGCTTCTTCTTTTGGTTCTTTACACAATTTCAACCTCATCCCAACCTTATGAAAACTATGACGATAAGTCATCCCTTTCCTCCACAATAAGTGAAACTGTCTTCTCTCTCCAAGTCCCAACATTAGATGAAACCACCTTTGATAATCTCCTATCCTTTGGTTACTACCGTAAAACCTGTCCCCAATTCGAATCCATCCTACACAACAAAGTCAAAGAATGGATCCAGAAGGACTACACTTTAGCAGCTAGTCTCATGAGGCTCCACTTCCATGATTGCTCTGTCAGGGTACATATTAAGCACTGTTCATCGTGTCCATTTGCTTCATATTTTTGTAGAATTATTTTAAAAAAATGAAATTAAAAAAAACTTTGTGAATTTATATAAGAATAAACAATTCTTGTTAGTGATTGGCTATGATTTATATAAGAATCAATTTATATAAGAGATAATATTTTGACTATTTAAATGTGGACCCTATTAAAGGTGACCGGTTAAATTTTTGACTAAAATTAGTTATCATCAGAATTGGTAAATATTTTACAATAATTGATTTTTTTTATCAATAAATATTAGTTTATTAGTTTTTATTAAAAATGTTAGTAGGACGATTCAAACTCCCGACTTCTCTCTCCTCTCCTCATCCTTTTCCAACTACTTGACCAACCTACCTCCAATATTCTGCAACAATTAATGCCATGATAATTAAAAAATGTGGGTTATGATTTTGCACTATATTCATTTGGGCTATTCTATTTGTGCAGGGATGTGATGGGTCCATTCTGTTGAAGCATGATGGAAGTGAGAGGACAGCACAAGCTAGCAAGACACTGAGAGGGTTTGAAGTGGTGGATGATATAAAGGCAGAGTTAGAGAAACAATGCCCCAAGACAGTGTCTTGTGCTGATATTCTCACTGCTGCTACAAGGGATGCCACGGTTGAGTTAGGTGGGCCTTATTGGGCCGTTCCTTATGGTAGGAGAGATGGGAAGGTATCCATTGCTAAGGAAGCTGATATGGTGCCTATGGGCCATGAAAACGTTACTTCCTTGATTGAGTTTTTCCAATCCAGGGGCATGGCTGTCCTTGACTTGGTTGTTCTCTCAGGTAAATAAATTAAATGAAGCATTTATAAGTTGAATTTAATTACAATAGTCATCTAAAGTTTAGTAAGATTGTATAGTTTTATAAGAAATATTTTTTAAATGTCATATCTAAAATGATTTTTAATTAATTGACGATAAAATTGTATTAAAATTTAGAGTTTAATAATCATATATTAATATCATAAAACAATTTTATAATGTCAATCAATAAAAAATTATAGTCTATAATATTTTTAAAGTAATTATGATAAAATTTAATAAACCTATCATACATAATAATTTATAATTAATATAAATTTGCTTTATACTATTAGCACATAACCTGATTTTTCTAAAATTTAGTCTCTTTAATAAGTTCAACTTTCATAGTTTGGATGCAAATGTGCAACATTATCCAACTTATTTCAAAATGTTTCACTAATTGTTTGCTTTTTATATGTGATGATTGTGTTCAGGGGCTCATACAATTGGAAGGACTTCATGTGGCTCCATTCAATACAGGCTCTACAACTACCAAGGAACAGGCAAACCAGACCCAACCCTAGATCCCAAGTATGTTAACTTCTTGCAGAGGAAGTGTAGATGGGCCTCAGAGTATGTGGATCTTGATGCTACAACACCAAAGACCTTTGACAATGTTTACTACATTAATCTCAAAAAGAAAATGGGGTTGTTATCTACTGATCAGTTGCTATACTCTGATCCAAGGACTTCTCCCCTTGTTTCTGCATTGACTAGTACTGCCTCTCACTCAGTTTTTGAGCACCAGTTTGCTGTGTCAATGGGAAAGCTTGGCATTGTTGATGTTCTCACTGGCCAGGATGAAGGAGAAATCAGGACCAACTGCAATTTTGTCAATGATTATTGATTTACTCTATGTTTTGCTTTCAAAGATTTTTTTTTTCTTTTGTACTTGGAAAATGTTACCACCCAATTTCTTCTTTCGTGCATGCTAATACTTTGAAATTGTTACATCAATTAATCTGCACTATTGGTTATGTATTCTTTTCCTTTTTCTTTCTCATTGGCTTTTTAGTTTTATTTTAATTGTAGCCTGGCAGTGGCATGTCTTCAAATAAATAATGCTACTCATTTTTTTAACCATATTATAGGCGGTAGTCATACATTAATTATATATGATCTTTTTTTATAATTTAATTAAGAAAGAAAAAGACTAAATAAAATAAATAATGTGATAAGAATATTAAAAAAATTGGTCATGTATAAAATATATTATAAAAATTGTTGTAAGTATATTATTATGGACAAAACTTAATACAGTTTTACAAGCGCAATTTTTTTTGTTTTGTTTTCGAATTAAAATTAATTTGAGTTTCATTTAGTTAATCCACGAAATAAAAGTTTGCGTTAAAGAATTATGCATCATATTAATACCGAAGTGAAACTCTAGTTTTAATTGGAGAGTGATACAAACAACACCTATAAAAATTGTAGGTAATATTTGTTCTTTAATTATTCTTTCTATGACGGCGTCTAGGGTGAATCACTAGATCCAAAGATCTCTACGCGCTACTGCCGCTGATCTCAACACACGTTGTTATACACTTATACTGGTTGGGGTTTGATCTGGTTTGACGCATCGCCAATAAGAGGAAGAGGATTTGTGTTTCAAATATGTTTTTTATTTTTTAACTGTATTTTTTTCTTCTAGATTTGTGATCATTTTCATCATTGAATCCATATTTTCATTCCAGCTTCGTGATTTTTATGACGATGTGGTTATAGCGAAGTTGATTGGAAAAACTTGGTACGCATTTTGTGTTGATTGGTGAATCTGATTATGGTGTTTATTTGTGTTATGTTGTTGAACAATTACATTGTCAGCACCGAAGAAATCATCGACGATGGCAGCGCATGTCGGAGAGTGGCGAAGGTGTCGTGGGAAACTCCGGAAGGGAGGGAGACAAAGTTTTAATGTGATGTGAGAAGGTGCACAGTTACGTTGATAATAGCGATCCACCAAAGATCACTTACTTTCATGGTCCACGCTAGAGGTGATATCTTTCTAAATTAAGATTTCTTTATATTAATTGGTTAGGATTGGATCATGATAAAGATGACAATTAATGATTAGTTGATTATAAATGAGTGAAGGTTTCTTCCAGATATTTTCTCAATAGCCAAGCAGTCAACCACTCAACCCAACATGGCACTCAATCTTCTTCTTCTTCTTTTTTTTTTTTTTTGAACTTTTATTAAATTAATATTAATACTTACTAATTAACCTTGTGTTAATAAGGGATGAAATATTCCTTTAAAAAGAAGGGGTGAAATATTTTTATTTTGAAACAGTAAATATTTATATATAATTAAATTTTTACCTATATTTTAATAATAATAATAATAAAAAATATCCTCATTTTTTTTCATAAACAGATTCTTAAGAATTATCTTTTATTACAAAGTCTAAAAATTAATTTGTATCAACGGATCTTTACCAATCAATTTTTACCGCAAATTAAAAAAATTAAATTGGTACGCTAATTTCATTCTTACAACCATATTTTAAGAATCAATTTTATTACTTTTTATTTTAACTTATTAAAACATAGTAGTATTTCAAAATATCATCAAAACATCATCACTGATGGACTCAACTTGGTACTAAATTTCTTAATTAAATAGTTCAAAATTTGAATGTTGACGTTGGTACCAATATCAAGGCAATTGCTTCCCGTATCTCTATAATTGCTTACTGCACATTTTTAAGCTCTTTCGAGTCTGAAAAGACTAATTCAGAATATAATTTTACATTTTGGATTAGGTGCAGTATGCAGATACGAAGGTTCCGTAAGCAATTTAACAAATTCGGCCAAGAGTCCAATGTTACCAAATAAAATTAAACCGGCCTTCAAGGAAGCGATATCCGAAGATGTAAGCCCAATGTCTCAAAATTTCCCTCAGAAATGACAAATGAGTAGCAGTAATATAGAACCCTCTGCAACAAAGTTCCACACATGAAATTAATAAAGAAAAGAACTCAATGAGATCGGGGAAAGGTTTAACCCCACCATTCATACGAGAAGAGCGTGAATAGACGAACAGAAAAACCAATAAACCAACCAGAGACCAAAAAAAGAAAACTCTATAGTAATATATTTTGACCCTTTTTTATTGTATAGAGGCAAAGGTATAAAATGAAGCAAGAAATGAATCAACCCCAGGTCAGCCAAACAAGCAGATATGAATAAAATGAAAGCATTGAATTATATAAATTAAAGAAGACAGAATAAATGAAAGAGAACACAAAACCTAGGAGCAAGGGTTTGGTTATGAGAAGTGATAAGCATGTAGCAATTTCTACAATATCATGTCATTTATTGCATTTCAAATTTTTGTTTCTTTATTTTTGTTGGTTGTATAAATTGTTGTATAAGTAACCGTTTCTCTTTGGTTATCAAAACGCGCTCGGAGTCCCCCTCTTGCATTTGGATTCAATGAGGTTTGGTCATAGCATTGGCTTGGGGAGCTAGCTGCATCAAAAATGTGATGGCTCATCAGGCTGAATCCATGGCGCTTACTCTGCTGGTTTGCTGATGTGGTTCGAACTCGCGTGCATCTGGCTCAAGTTTGGAGTGGGTTCGCAGTGAAGAATGGTCGGTGGATGGTGGTTGGATACATGGTACATAATTGGGTGGTGTCTATGGAGGCTTAAAAGGGCTTTTCATGGTTTTTGTGAGAAAGAAGAGAGGGGCTGAGAGAGATGCTATATTTAATTAAATTAATAAGCACATCATGTTAATATGCTAGGTTTGCATAAAAGTATTAAGTGAATAATCCTAACCGTATGAAAATTGGAATTTTTATGTCAAATTACCTCTTGGGTAAACACATTTTCAGCCTTTATGATCCCGATTTTAAAATTTCTTGAATTTTGATGTAAAAAAATAAAGATACTCTGATTTTGAAGAGTGCTATAGTAATATATTTTGACCCTTTTTTATTGTTGAAAGTTTACTAAAAATTACAAAATTGAGTGAAATTAATTAAATAAAAAGTGAGATCTACAAAATTTTGTAATTTTTTAATAAATTACAATTAATGATAGAAAATGTGTTCAACATAATATGTTAGTATGTTATTAGTGTTTTTTTTTTAAATTTTACAAGAGATGAATAAGGCTATCCTATAAATCTAATGCTAGTATAACGTAATGCGCTAAGCTAATTAATAAAGTATTGGTATATTATGAATATATATACACTAGTAAACATATTATTTATTTTGACAAGAATTGAAGATATGTTATATTTAACTAATTAATTTAATGCATATAAATTAGATACACTAAACACATGTTTAGATATATGTACTCGATCTATTTAAAATCATGTTTAAATATAATGAAATTTTAGATTAGTTTTTACATATTTTAGTCTTATGTTGGGAAGTTAATTTTGAGTTAAAGCATAACTTAAGGAATTTTCGAATTAATTAATAGCAAGTTTTATTCTATATTTTACTGTTAATTTATTTTAAAATAAAAACATTCAAATAAATTATCACTTCACTCCAAAATTAATTTTGCAAACACTTTTTCAAACATGAATCTTTGCGCATGCACCACATTTTTTGTGGGGTTCTCGTTCGTCCTCTTAAAAGTTATCAATGACTTGCTTTTGTTCGTGTACACATGCCTTCACCGTAAAGAATTGTCAGTCTTGAGTACATATAATAACCTAGGTTTGATAGATAAAATAAGGAAAGAAAGGAAATTTTAAATTTTATAAAATTCTGTCGTAAAAGTCTTAGTGATGGATTTAGCGACGGAGTCTGGCGCCAGGAGCGCCATAGGTGCTGGAAGTTGGCGCCAGGAGCGCCAAAGTGGCGCCAAGGACGTCAGATGCACTGGTTTTTGGCGCCATCAGCGCCAGAGTGGCGCAATTGGCGTGACATGTCGGTGAGGACCAGTATAAAAGGCCATTCACGCGTTTTTGAAGGCCAAAACACTATTCCTCTTCTTCCTCTGACCCAGGCAGCCATGGATGAGCTTAGGAGCTCCATAACTTCATCCCACTTCACCTAAACACCTCCTAATCACTATAAAACATGATTGGAACCTTGTAAGAGCTAATTTCCAGCCTAGTTTTGAGAGAAACTCCGATTCCTGAGATTCTTGAGAGAGAGCTGAGGTTGAGAGGAGAAGAAGGCGTTTCTTGGATGTTAAAGCTGGGAGAAGGGATTCTCCGGTCTTCCTCAACAGTTTTGAGGTAAGAAACTCAACTTTCACCGGTTAATTTGTGAGTTGAGTAATGGGGTGAATAGTAACCCATTTGTGATAGGGCTGGAATTAGGCTTAGGTTCTTTAGAAAAGTATGAGCAGGAGGTTGTCTTGAGGAATATGGGACTTTGAAATTGGAATTCTGATGAAGTTTGTTTTTGACCCTGAGATTGGTATGAGTAGGAAGAAGGTTGAGTAAATGGAAGGTACTGAGATAGGAATGAACCTAAGTGCCTTTAATAGGATTGTTCATGAGGCCAAATAAATGGTGAATATATATTAATATGTCTGTTTTGGCCATGATTGATAACTGTTGAATTATGAACTGATGGAACATTGGATTGACTGATACAGAGTCTTAGAAAGACTCTGAGGCCATAGTCGGGCTGAGATAGATCCTGCTTAGGATCTATGAGCTACCTATGAAGGGGTTAGCCGATAACCCTAGGCTAGATGATTGAGAGGTTCTGGAAAGGAATCATGTTTCCTTTCATTTCAACGGTTAAGAACCGTTGTTAGGTACCTGGTATGGTTATACTGATGTGACTGTGCTGTATAATTTGTAGAGGGCGAGACACGAGGATGTCAGCAGCATGGACCAACCAACTAAAGGCTGAGGATAAAGCACGGCCATACCAGGTAAGCTCAGTGTTCTTTGGAGTGATTTCCTGGCTTGGAGGTCACTGTTTATTAGCTATGTACTTGATGATGAGAATGAACACTGTACTAGTGTTCTATGAATGATGATAAACCTAACACTATGATTGTGTTAGGAATGATATTGGATTGCTGGTAGGTATGTCAAACATGTATATGATAATTAGTGTCAACTAAACCCTAGGATAGAGGATGAATGGTATTCTCCTGATTAATAAATCCTATGAGTGTGTTCTGTGATAGATGATCAGCTAACACTGTTATAGTGTTATGCTTTACATTGATGATACTGTGATATTGAGAACATGTCATTATGGCATGATAGTATTGATGTTAGAAGGACACTGTGAGAGTGTCATACTTTGTATTGATTATGTGATTAGGTGAGCATTCTCTGGCCAGGGAATAGTGGACTATGGACCCCTTGGGAATGTGCCCTTAAGTGGATGATCTCCTTTGGGATAATCCATAGGCGTCCATGTAAACCCTGAGTAGATGTGTCTTTAAGTAGATGATCCTATTCAGGTATTGGGCGGCAAGTCCTGAGTTGAGAGATTCCTCAGGCAATATGTGTAAAAGCCCTAAGTTGAGAGATTCCTCAGGCAATGTGTGTGTAAAAGCCCTGAGTTGAGAGATTCCTCAGGCAATGTGTGTGAAATCCCTGAGTTGAGAGATTTCTCACGCAATGTGTGTAAAAGCCCTGAGTTGAGAGATTCCTCAGGCAATGTGTGTGAAATCCCTGAGTTGAGAGATTTCTCAGGCAATGTGTGTGAAAGTCTTGAGTGGAAGATTTCCTCAGGCAATATATGCTAAAGTCCTGAATAAGTGAAGAACCCTTAAATTTATAATTCTCCTCAGGCATTGATTTAAGTTTAGTAAGATTATGGAGATTTGTACCTGTCAGATGAGTTATAAGCTCATTAAGCTTGAGAGAGAGAGAGTCTATTTATTAGACATGCTATCTCTCAGTACTGGTGATGAATGTACCGACCTAGTGAGTTGTACATAATCCAGAGTAGATGTGGCATAGGGTAAGAGAACTGAGGTGACTAGTGTTAGGTCAAATTCCTATTACATTACAATTCCTGAGGTGAACCAGGAGGAGTAAAGGCCTCCAAGAACCCTGGGTTTACTGAGATTATTATCTCACCCCATGTGGGGTTTATGTTGCAGGTGCATATGGCAGAGAAGATAGATCCTATGGTGAGAAGCACACCAGAGTCGAGCATTAGGAGCTTGTTGACCGGAATCTGAAAGATTTGTGGCTCCTTGTGGTGTATGTATATTGAGGTAGTTTTCTGTCTCCTGTCATATCTATGAAGATATGGTTGATATTTGCCTGGATTTGGTTGTTTTGTTTGGTTGTATTTATCTGGATCAATAAGGGCTAAATGTAGATATGTTTGAGTTTTATTCATACTGATGTTATTGTACCATACATAATGTCTCAAGAAATGCGATCTTTACATGCTTCCGCAGCTTCATTTGTTTTACCATAGAATTTTATGCTATTCTGATATTATAATAGTGTTAATACACTGGGTGCACACGGAGTGTTACAGTACACACTCCTTTTTTTTGTATTTTTTTAATTGTTATTTAAAAAAAATAAAAAATTATTTGCCTCTTCCTCTGTTGAATTTCTTTAGCTTATGACATATTTCCCAGAACTTATTTACCTCGTGACCTTCAGCTCTAAAATATTTCATGATCACAATATTCAGATATTCAACTATCTACCCGTTCAATTTGTTGAATACTTATCTAATATAAGATACTTAAGCTTTTAGGATGATTTGCACTTCGTTTTTGCATAGCTGATGATGCTGCATTTCCTTTCTTCACGAAACACCATGGAGATGGTGCCAAGATCAGGAACACCATGATATCTGCTTGAGCAAAAGAAGGCAGTTTTGCACAAAATACAAAGTTAGACATGACATACATGAAAAGAAACTGCCACAAGCATCCATGTCCCTGATCAACTGTGCAAGGTCTAAGTAGAGAATATTGTAATGATAAACGACTATTGCAATGATGAAACACGATCTTCAATGTTAGTGTGCATGAAGATTAATCGGTCCAAACCCCGGTCATCTCCAGCAAGTAAAAAATTCCATTTTTTATTTAGTGCATGTTTAGATTAACATTTATGATCTACATTTGATCAAAATTTCACATTAAGATACACCAAAAACAATTAAAAATTCACTACTACACAAAGAGCCTTCCAAGACGGTTCCGAAAGGCATTTCAAGACGGTTCTTCACCCGTCCTTGATACCAACGTCTTTGAAAGCTTAGGCTTTCTAAGACGGTTCATAAACCGTCTTTGAAGGGTTTTTAATTTTATTTTTGAATATTTTTTTTAAAGGTTTCTAAGACGGTTGGGATCGGAACCGTCTTCGAAGGGTAGCTTTCAAAGACGGTCATGAGTAGAGACCGTCTTGGAATGGTTTTTATTTTATTTTTGAATATTTTTTTTAAAGGTTTCGAAGACGGTTGGCTCAGGAACCGTCTTCGAAGGGTAGCTTTCAAAGACGGTTATAAGAGGAAACCGTCTTTGAAGAGTTATTTATTTTACTTTTGAATATTTTTTTTAAATTATGATATTTTTTTAAAGGTTTCTAAGACGGTTGGCTCTGGAACCGTCTTAGAAAGGTAGATTTCAAAGACGGTCATCAAAGGGAACAGTCTTTGAAGGGTTATTTATTTTATTTTTGAATCTGTTTTTTATTTTTATTTTTTTGGGAGCACTTTCAAAGACGGTTGTGTTGTGTAACCGTCTTAGAAGACATTCGAAGACGGTTATTATAGCATACCCGTCTTTGAATATGTACATTCGAAGACGGGTTTTAGAACAACCGACTTAGAATGTATAAAAAATTAAAAATAAAAAATAGAGAATTCTAAGACGGTTTTTTTGGAGAACCGTCTTAGAATGCTTTTTTTTTTTTAAAAAAATAAAAAGTAATTTTTTTAAAATAGTCATATTTCCAATTACACCGGTCTAGTTGGATTCTATCTATGGACTCATTTCTAACATAATACTAGCTTGCATCAAGTAAAATGACAATATTTTCTCAATTAAATTCAACACTAGTTACTATTTCTAACATAATACTAGGACGAAAACATTGAAACCTGAGAAAATCAATCAAGTGTGTTTGAAGTTCCATCAATGTCTTATCTTCAATGCTAGCATAATACAATAACTCAGGCAACATAACTTCAAAATTTAAATCAAGAAAAAAGGCACCAGTAATTAGAATCCCAAAGTATTGGATAACATAATAATAAAGCTCTACAAAAAAAAGACTTTGACAAAACCATGACATAACTCGGGCAACTTAACTTCAAATTTCATGCAAGCCTGAACAAAGAGACGTAACAAATGCTCAACACAATATACACAAGGAGCTGTATGCCAAAAATGAGAATACTGTAGTAACAAGTAAAAGAAAATGAATACCATAGCAAATAATAAATTCTGCATCTAAATTGGGAGTATAGAAGGGACTCAAGAAATCAAAGAAAGGAAATTGCAGAGGGAATAAAATACCTCTAGAGTAAAAGGAAGGAAATTGTTTTATTACTTTAATAATTCAATATTTTTCTCCCCAATCTACCAACTCTAAAAAGTAGGATCCACAATCAATACTGCTCTTTTATATTTTATTATTCATCTTAATTTGAATTTAAAATATTTTTATGTCATTTGTTTTAATAATAAATAAATATAAAATAATTTTTAATTCCATAAAATGTTCACTTCGAAATTTAAAATGCAAAACCAAAAGAGTGAAAAAAAAATATGCACTAATTTTTAATTAATTAATTTTTAGAATACATATATATATGTACTAATAATTTAAATAAATAAAGTCAATTATAAATTAAAAATAATTTTAATGTGTGAAAATATAAAGTAATATATTATGAAAACATAGTTTAGTTTATAAACAATAAATGAATCTAAATTATTTATTAATTAAATATTTGTCAATAATATATATACACACTAATATTTTAATTTGTATATAACTAATTAGAGTCCATTAAAAAGAAGAAAGCACTAATATTTATATAGTAACGGTGGTTTCTTTGTAACCCATCAGAATTGGATGTTTAGATAATATTCATTAGTGCAATAAAAGTAAATAAATATAAAAAAAAAAAAGCCAGCAGCAAAGTTAGTGTGTCAAAGCTTTTGAAAATTACCACTAACACTATGGAAGCAAAGTTGGCCCATTTTCCATTCTCAGCTCCAAGTTCGTTTGCTACCCTTCCTCTACAAAACCATCACACAAGATCAATATATGATTTTATTATATGCCAAAAACTTAAGTCTTTTTAAGTACACGCACACAAATAGAAGCATGGAAGGAAAGTCAAGATTGATTACCCAAATATTTATGGTTAAAGTACTGCCATAAAAAACAAAAGTAACAAACATTGCGCTTTGTAGGTTACCAGTAATCAACATGCGTGCTTTATCATACCAAACTTTCTAGGCTGAAAATGAAAAATTCAACAGTGTATGATGATGATTCAATAGAATAATAATAGTAAACATAAACATTGAAATTTGAAATTTACCACAAGCTGAGCTGGCATTTATATATGTATATATTTAAAAAGTTAATTACAAAACTTCCTCTGACTCATAAGGCTTGGTAACTCTTCCGCTGTTTATTTCTACTCAATAAAAAAAAGCCAGCATAAAACTATGTTATGATAATTTGTGTTCATATGTTACAGCATAAATTGAATGAGTAACTTGTTAAAAATATTTTCATTTTAAGTGTTGTGCTGCAGGTGTATTAAATATTTTCATGTTAAAAATACTGATTTTCTTTTTTATTTCTACTCATTCAGAAAAACATTTTTCCTGCTCAACTTATATTTTATCTCTACCTATTTCTTTTTCCCTTATTTCCTCAATCTTTCATTTTTCATCCAAACAAATTGCAAGGAACAACTATTGAAAGCCACTTTCACGGGTAATAACCACCATAGGTACGATCAAATATATAGATACAGCAGTAGGTAGCAAAATCAAATAGCCTTTGAAGAATTGAATTTCTCGAGTAGTCCATTCACTATTTTTCTAAATGAGCCAGTCAATGAAGTTGATTGGGATTTAAAAGTGTTCATTTTGTCTTCATGCAAGGTCACATGCACGCACTCAAGTTATTAATATTATTATTATTGTAATTTTTTAAGTTTTTTCTTTTGATCAATTTGGCAATTATCACTCATTAATGGGCTGAAAGGTTAAAACAGAGGGGGGTCAAAGTACGTCATGAGTTAATGGGCTGGATAGTTGTGCAGAAAAAAAATGCTATAAGGAATTACAAATCAACTAGAGTTAGAAGGAAACTCACGAAATGCATAACTATGCACTGAACAAGGAAAGTAATATGAAGAATTGGACAGCCCTGCTCTACTCCTAGTTATCACTGTTTCTGTCGTTTTTGTGCTTTAGATCAATTCATTTCAGCTCTTAAAATATATCTTATCCTTGCTCCTAGTCTAATTACTCCTCTACAATTAACACTATAAATATAGGTGCAATCCAATAAGCATAAATAATAATTTAAACAATGGTTTCGTTTGAGAAGCCTAAGCATTAGAATTTAGAACTGCAAAGCCTGCCAATGCCACTCTCATGAATAAACCAGCTTTAATAGGTAGACACAAAAAAAAGTATACAAATACCATGAAAGCAGACGCTCCTGACCGTGCAATCCCATATCCAATCAACACTGCCACAGGGGTTGCGAAAAGAGCCAACCCACTTGAATTTGAAGCAAAAGCACCGCCCTCCCCATGGCAGCTGTCAACGAATCAACTGCATGCTTGAATAAGAAAGGCACCTGAACATTCAAAATCTGAAAAAAAAAAAATGTCCAACCATAAACCACGAACAATAACCAACCAGGCCTAGTACCTTAGCCCCAACAAGCAAACCCAACGTAACAACAATCCAAACCCGATTAATTTAGTTGATGCTATAAGGAATTACTATGCACTGAACATGGAAAGTAATATGAATAAAGATACAAGTACAAAGTTTATGCTATAAGGAAAATAGAGAAATAGAAATAGAAATTACCCACCAACTCGCACCAATCAATCTTTGGATGAGGGTAATGCGCCACTCCTGAAGTAAGTGAGCATTGTAGTTGCGTTGTACCTGCGCAAAATCCTAAATCTTTGAAGTTAGTCCTCTAAAGAAGTTGGTAATAAGAAAACACTCATGCAATAAGAGAGAATAACTTGAGCACAAGATTTGATTAGAGTTTCTTTATCAGCTTTAGATAGTTACTTAGTGGACCAATGGTTGATGAGCTTTTAGAGTCTTTCTTTCAAAAAATCAAAGGCTGATTTCATGTTTCTCCCAATGATGGAAGGAAGGTCAAGATATTTGCCCTTGCAAACCTGTATCAAAGATGAGGCCAGCTTCCAAGGAAGCTCTAGGATTAACATGTCCACTCCCATAATCAAAAGGAGTGGCTTTGACCAGCTTCATAGCTTCTGTTTCAGAATATAGTTGTGCTAGAATAGGATTTCCTGCTCTGTCTAGAGTTTTTGATATCGTTAACTGAACCCAATACCTCTACTATACCTAGAAGAGTCCCAATAATCTGATTCCTATTATATTGTTCTTTTAACATTTTTCTGTTTATTTGTTAACAATAGTTTTACCCTAGTCAAAACCATGGTGGTAAAATCTAAGAAGACACACAAACATAAACATATAAGTATAATCAACCATCATACAATACAATCAGGAAGAAGCAGACCAAAAAAATATTAGGAACGGAAAACAGGAAAATGCAGTTTTTAAGCAAATTCACAAGAATTGTGTAAAGCCAGAACATCAACACACACACCATTATACATTTGATAAGAGAAAATGAAATAAAATTAAATTAAATTAAAGGCTTGAAGCATCAAATTAACGTACTGATGTTAATGTAATAATTGAGGAAGCAAGTGGGAATGGCTTTGACAGGCTTGGCAAACGCGATTTGCACAAGCTGCCTCAACTTTTCCAGCGTCTGCGGTAGCAAAATATCCACAGCGTCATCAACAGTTTTCACCTGGAACATCCCTTCATCCAAGTCCTTATCTTCCAAGCACACCCCGGCACAACATAGCACCACAGCTTCAAACACATAAGAGAATAAAATTACGGAGAAATAAAACCTCAGCTTAATTCACAGGAAGTCCACCCAATAGTCTCCCACCACTGCTTCCCCAACCGACTCAACATCCATTGCCTGTCTTCCCCTGTAAGGCCCAAGTGGGAGAATAAAATTGAAAAAACTATAAACACTAAAAAAAACCAATGAAAGATAGAAACAAAATAAGTCCAAGAATTCAAAAACCCAAAGAGACAACGCCAGATCATATGCACGAGCCTTGATGCAATGCAGGACGTTACACAAACACTACAATGCAGAAATCTTTCATGATTTAATCTAGAATCCAGAGCTGTTGGCCATTCTAATTCGTTGTATCAAGAATCACACAATATCTTTCATGATTTAATCTTCAATCCAATTCGCTGTATCAAGAATTGCATAGTTCTTCAAACCCAAATGCCGAATCTTGAAACCAAAGTGGCCAACCAAACCTGTCCCTTATTGCTCCTGTTGAGAAGATAAATCACAAACAAAATTTATTATCTTCCTTTGAGACCCAGCAACAATCATGAAGCACTAAATTGTGAAATGCCCATAATGAAACAAAGAATGATAGAATCAATGAAATGTTATAAAAAAATCATTAGTGTTTATTGAAGAATCAATTTTAAAATATAAAAAAATAACTGGACACACCGAAATGCATAAAAACCAATACAAATAGTCCACATTATAATTTTAATATCTAATATTTTAATTAAAAACCAATTTTACCTAATAACGATTAATCTGTACAAGTTAAATTGTCAAATGTTGACTTAAAATTGTCATCATAAAGGATTCTAAAAATGAAAAGATAAAACCAAGAATTCTAACTGCAGGTGGTCACCTAAACTATGCAAGAACTTTGATGTTTGCAGGAACCAACACAACATCGTTCCAAACACAAACTGCACAAAAACAAGTTCAAAATTCAATTCAAGTAAGTGCAGGAACCTTCGACGCCGCTGTTGACGTCGAGGAGGCGGTGGCAGCCCTCGGGGATGAAGGCATCGGCGTAGAGGGAGAGCCCACTCTGGAGGGCCCAGAGCCCGCGGAGGCAGAAGGCGGCGGAGAGAGCGGCGTCGGCGGGGAACAACCGGGGGAGCGCGAAGAGGAGGAGGGAGAGGAGGGCGGAGAGGTAGGAGAGCAAGGCGGAGACGGGGAGGCATTTGGCCTCGATGGCGGATGTTTGGAGCGAGGCGCGGGCGGAGGCGAGGGAGGCGTGGAGGAGGAAGAGGGCGAAGGAGAGGTCGGGGGAGAGAGGGAGGAGCAGATGTGAGAGAAGAGGGAACCCTAAAGGGGATGGGCGCGTCAAAATGCTAAGCGTGAGAGTAGAGGGAGACATTTAAAATAGCGTAAAACATTTTAAGACGGTTTTGAAAACCCGTCTTAGAATAACAGTATTTTAAGACGGTTTTATGAATAACCGTCTTCGAATGGACCTTTTTAAGACGATTTTAGCGGAACCGTCTTTGAATTATTGTATTTATTTACAAAAATGCCACCGCATTTCTTTCTAAGACGGTTTTGGATCAACCGACTTTAAATCAACGTCTTAAAAGGTCAATCTTGTAGTAGTGATTATTTGCTATCCATGTTTGAATTGTGTGCAAATGAGAATCTAGTTAAATATACTACTAGTCTGCCTTAACAAAAAAATAAAATTATTTATTGAGATTTTTTTTTAAAAAAATGATTATTTTTTAAAATAAATTGGTTGCCAAACAAGTACAAAATCAATTAGTAAATACTATTAATATTAATTACAGCTCGAGATGTTAGTCATTTTATAGATTTTCACTTTTCATTGTTATTTTCTTCCCGATTTCTTTTTATTTTTTGTTTTATTTTTGCAGCTATTTACAAAGGGTTACTACTTTGGAGTGCTATTGCTGGGGCTTCAAAGCAGATTAGTGAAACTGTCTATTCATATTATTGTTTCACGCTGAAAACTTGATCAGGTACCAATCATTCAACGCGAAAAGATATGTTTGTATGTGAGATTCTACTTCAAGTCATCATTATGTAAAGATTTATAATTGCTGCTTTTCAGAATGGCCATCATATTATTGTGCCCCATTCTATCCATTAATGAATTATATTACCTCCTTATTCTTTTCAGGTTTAAAATTATTACATATAAATTAAAAAATATTGAATAAAACTAAAAATTATTATATTTAAATTAAAATGATCTTATTTAATACATTATGCTTTAACACTTACATTATTAATAATGAGTATTAAATACAAATATATTTGACAAAAACAAAATCTAAAACATCAAGTGAATGAGTTTTGAAAACATCATATATTTTGAAAAAAAATTAGAAAATTACAATATGAAAAGATATTGGAACTAGGTAGTACGTGTTTTTCATTTTTATAGACTCGCCATTTTATTAGTGGACAATTGAATGAGTAATTATTATTATTTAATGGATCTGATGACTAGAGTGAAGTAATCCAAAACTGATGCACGGGTGAACAAAGCAAGCTTAACATGTTGTCGAAGTGCCGTCACTTACCTCACCTTCGCTCTCACCAACCTCGCTTCCGCTCGCTCCGCCGCAAGCCCCCAAAACACAAGCAGACCACCACCAGAAAGCCGCCATCATCCACCGCGTTGACGGATCCGCAGATTTCATCTCTCCCTCCACCTCGACTCTTTCCCGTCGTAGTCGCGCTCTCCCGCTTCCTCTCCACCGTCCAAAAACGCGATAACGACCGGAAAAAGATTGAGGTGGATGGAGACATTCTGTAGCAAGTAAAACTTACATGTTCACCTTCTATAGCAAGTAAAATTTGATTTGTTGGTTGTGGACTACTTCACCGTAGCTAGATCCTTAATTAATTAATGGATCAAACAACCAAATATTATTCAAGTTTGTCGATTTGTTTGCTTACCGGTAAATTTTAGCAATATTTAATTTTTTGTGCATGACAGATCAGAAGGTCAAGTTAAGGTAAAAATTGAAAGGAAGATAGTTTTAACCATCTCCGATAATCAAATTATATGTATTAAAAATGACTCTGTTAATAACATGCAATTTTGGTTTTTGAAAAGTATTTTTTATACCAAGCAATGTGCTCCATCGCATATTATAAACGAGTTTCTTTTATTGAGAATTCTAACTGATATATTCTATTTTGTGTGTAAACTGGTAATAATAAAATTCAAACTGAGTTAAGACTTCATTCAAATTATTCAAACTTTCACCACTAGTGGGTAATAGCATTTCCTGCTGCAGTTTGAATGGCAAAAGATGTCCTCCTTTGTGTATCCTTGAATCCGCAAGTACTGATGGACGACCAAGAAATCACCCGACCTGGTACATGTGTAACAGTTACCATAGTATTGTTGAAACTGCTAGCTTGAACAATACTATAAATCAATTGATAAAATATTTAGTTCTTAAAAAGATTAAATAATCGTTATATATGAGAAGGTTATTTCTGTCATTGGCTGTTAAGGACACCCCCGCAGGTGCATACTGATCCAATAATATCCAATGTAAAAAATTAAAACGTTGGGGGAAACGAAATAATGACTCAACATGGCAATGAAGGTTTTTAAGTTTTTCGTATAAGACGAAGCAGAAATAACAAAAGCAATATTGGGGGTTAAAAAAGTGCTAGAAATGAGAAACCTTCCTCAATTTCCATTATTTTGTGTGATAAAAGTTATACTGACTTGGTATCCAAAGAAGTGTATGAAGGGTCGTTATCCAATGATCGAAACAAAAATAAGGGTCAATATCATTATTAATCCTGAATTTCTCAAAATATCCTCACCATTTTCTCTGCAACTCTCTTGGTACCAATTGTCTCCTTTCAAAACTCAAGCAAACAATTAAATGTTGACTCTGTATTTATAAATATCAAATCCGGTGACTCCTCATTCCACTTGTTGGATAGTGGTATCACCCTCTAGCTAGTTTGTTTATCACATAATTAAAACTATTGACAGGACGTATTTAGGTCAACTATAAATGGCCAGTGTCCTCCTGCCTTATTTTTTTTTTTTTTTACTAGTATTGACACTAAGTTATCTCCATAAAAAATAGCAACTAATTTTTATTGAAAAACATGAACATACATGGAGTAAATATTTTTCTTTTAATGCGATTTATTTTATATTCAAATACATGTTTTTTTAATTTATTTTAGGAGAGAACTTAATTTTGATACATTATTATGTCAAGTTTTTAGGAAAATATTGTTAACTAGTGTACTAAAATTATTGATTAAGGATATAAAAGTAAAAAGTTTTTAATGAGATGCATTTTCCTGTGATTTTCAATTCAACTTCAACACATTTATTTTCTGTTAATTAATAGGATATTGGTTAACAAAATTTATTTTTTTATATACAAATTCATTATATATTAATTTATGATTAGATGATAATGTAAAAATTATTTATATATTGTTAATTCAAATTATTTAAAAGTTATTTTCACATTGAGAAAAGATAACCAATGTGCAGATTGGCTGGTAAAGCATGGTTCTTCTTCCCTTGCTTTGTGGATGAGTGGGACTCCTGCCCCTCTCAGATTATACGTCGCTTTTGCTAGCAGACGCCTTAGGAGTTTCTTTAATTCGTTGTTAGTTTTGTTGTTGGCTCTTTAATCATATTCACCGGATAACTAAGATCATATATGCACCACATATTTTGAGATAATACTATTGCGAGTATCAGTAACCACACAGATTTGGAGTAATTATTGGGTCATCTTTGCTTTGCTTGGTAGAAGATGAACACTATTTTCTTTTTGGAAAAACTATTTGTTGATGCCTATGATCATGATTTCAAATTTAGGCCCGAAGCTGTCAAGATTACAAAATTGTAATCATAACAAGTTGTCTTTTGGTTTTGTGGGATGAAACACATTGGCAGTACTTTGTCTCGCAAGATAACTTCCAATAAACGTAGCATCTAACCTTATTGGGTCCTCAAGCCAAATGCTAAATAACTATTTTGTTAGCAACATTGGTAAACCTATTAGCCACCTTATCAAAAAGACATCGAAAACACAGTAATTAAAACTCATCAAAAACCAAGATGTACATCTCTTTGTTGGAATGACTCAATATAAGTTCAATTAGTTGGTTTCCATCATACTAATAACCTTAAACATAGAAGTGAAATTGAATCGCAGATCATAAAATTAAAACTCAATTAAGAAATTCATAGAGTTCATAACAATAAAACAAAAATGAAAATTAGAACTTAGAACAAGATTATGGAAGAACAGAAGCCATAGAAGCACCCTATTAAATTTTCACATCCATTTCCACTGAAGATTTCCATGAACTCAACTTTAATTTTCTTGCTCCAAGGATGCACAAAGAGAAAGAAAAATAGAAAAATTGGTGAGAACAACGTAAAAGTATTGTAAAATAGATTCAAAACATATTTTTAAGTTGCAAGAATTGTTCCAATGTTATCAGCTCATAATTGGACACAGAGCCGACCCAATAGTGAGTAAGATTTAAAGTAAATTTTTTTAAAAATTCTTTTACCTTAAATGAAAGAGTTATATGTTGATTTTTTACTAGCATATGTATGTGGCTTTATCGATGTATGTGACTTTTTTATTTTATAAAAATTCATAATAAATAATATTTTATTTGTGAGTTTAATATTTGAACTTTAGTTGTTAGCTTGAGCCAACTCGTTGGATAGTACTAGAGCAATGAACTTCATTATTGGGCGTTGCTCCTGCTGTTGAGTGTCCTTGTAACTGAAAATGGTTATGACCTCATAGCTGGGCAATGATATTGCAACTGGGCAGTGAAAGCATATTCCTTATTTTCATTAAATTTTTTTATGATTTTTTGTAAGTATTTACACAAAATACAAGTTCTAGCTAAGCTTGTACTACTTACATAACTATGCTAATTTTTTATTTATTTGTGTGAAATTTGTAAGTTTTATTTACCTCTCTAAATTAGTTAGTTCAATAATTTTTTATGTAACCAAGATTCATCATTACACTCGCTAGTCTTTTTAAAAAAACGGTAATTGTAGGACGAAACTTTCTCTTCTAAGACATAGCAATGCATGATCCAGCAAAGTTTTTTATGAACCCAGATGAAGAATGGTAAGACGAAGCTTTGAACTTTTCAATCAGTCAATGCAATTAGTCTTTCATTTTACACACTTAGTTACATGATTAGTATAATAATGCTTATCTTATTTAATGATGGTTTGTTTGTTATCATTACAACAAGTGTTGGATTGTCTTAAACTTAGTTGAATTATGTTTGAATGAGTTTTTTTATAAACACTCATAGAAGAAGGAAATAAGAAGATAAAATTCATTGAGTTTCTTTCTAAGTTGAATCAGTTTTGTACCTTAATTAGCACTAATTTGGAAAAGTTTAATGATCATGAGATGAGTTTCTAAAAGAATTAAATGTATAAATTAATTTTAACTTATGCGTAAAATTCAATCCGTTATATCTTTTAATTTTTATCATTTAATTTTTTCTACTATAAGTACAATTTGAAAGAAAGGGATCAATGAGTAAGAGCAACTACTGTAGATGGTGTTCAAGAATATATTAAATGAATATTTGCTCTATCAATATTAGAGGCTTGTAGATGGTGTTCAGGAATATATTAAATGAATCTTTGCTCAATCAATATTAGAGGCTTGAGAGGAGAATAAAAAGAATAATTAATAATGAACAAATTAAGGATGTGTTTGACCAACAACTGAATTTAGATTAAACTCAAATTTATCACTTACACAGATTTTTTGTTTGTACATTAGAATGTACAAAATCTTCACTCTAACGTCTTTTCAAACACACACTAATTACACAAGAAAAGTTAACTTTTGTTGCAATTCAAGAAAAAAACAGTGGTATTAATAATAAAGTACAATTTGTGTATGTAGGAAAGAAAAAATTATTAGATAGTTCAAGATTATTATCTAACGCATGATCTCAATCAATCTTTATCTCACATGTAATAAAGTATTATTAATTATTTTTATCTTAAATTAAAAAACTTAAATATATCATACAATATTGATCAAAATTATAGATAATAGTGATTCAAGACCAACCGATAATTTCTCGCAGCAACAGAGGAAAGAGTGTTTAGTATGGATTGTTTTTAGTCCTTCTATCGGTAACTTAGGGGGACTACTTATTATATATGGGTTTTCTTGAAAGTGTTTATTTTTATTTTTATTTGTATGTTTTCTGTGTGATTGTGCGTATGAGAGAGAGAAAGATAATTCAAGAAAATTTATCCGTCTACAATATTTGTTGGAGGAAAGAGCTAAAAGAGAGGTAAGGCGCTGAGACATGATTTTGCCTTCACTTTTGGTTCTAATGTGTCTCATCATCGCTTTATTAATAGCCACTTTAATTTGTTACCAAGACTCAAACCAAATGCTTTGTAAGTATCGCTAGAGAATGTTTGTCAAACCAAAAAAAAAAAAAAAAAAGAACTGTTTGCCTGCTTTGACAAAAGCAATCAAAGTGCTTTGACAGCTTTCCTTTTACCCACTGTTTACTTTATTGTATTATTTATTACTCCTTTTATTTTAGTATTAGTAGTAATTACAGCATAGAATATTATTATTAATTTTTTTAATCAAAGAATGGGATTTTTATTATGAATTCTAGAAATATCTGTAAAATAAAATATATTGTAACTCTAGAAATTAATATAAAGTTGTCTAAAATAATTATTCCTTCTTATCAACTTGTTTCAATTGTTTTTCTAAATTTATATACTACATATGTTCTATAGAATTTAAATTAATTGTATTCTTAATTATTCGTAGAATTAAATTATATAATGTACTTTTGCGGGGAGGGGAGGGGTTGACAAACTAATTATTCTTATGAGTTTTAAATAAGAAATTATTTTATAACTTAATCTCTCGTCAAAAAAATTGTATGAGTAAGTATAATTGAATTTTTTTTTTGTAAAATAACAAAAATTTGAAGCTTATTATATATAATACTATATATATATATATATAGTATTATATATATATATAAAATATAGAATTCGTATCACTTGACCTGCAGGAACAAATCATATGTCTTTTAGTACTATCAAAATATCAAATATATATAACTGCTAAATAAGAAAGAATATGAGTGTCAATTAATTCTGATTTGTATTTGTCAAAAAGTAATTTGCATATCATTGAGCATTATTCATGTATACACGATTAATGTTCACAACATGCATGCATTCTCAGAGCCATTAGATACTTTTTATATTACATCCCTTCCATCACGTTTCTTCCGTGCTCGTTTCTACCAAGCATATTTCCTTAATCAGCAATGTTTTGAAAAATATACCGAAGGAATGGTATATATAATACATACCTCTCAAAAGCATAATACAGTATATTTTACTTTTCTAAATGAGCTTAGCTTTTGGCGTTCTTTTTTATGCATGCATTACTTTTCCACCCCTTTTACTACCCTTTCCATATTTATTAGCCAAATATGGGCAACAATAGAAGGTCGAAATGAGATGTTTATCTTTTTTCCAACCCTTCCAAGCTGACAATGTAAAACTCTAAATGCAGGGAACTAATAACGCAGGTCACTAAAGTTGGCTTGTTATAAGTTATAACAGTGTTATATATGCTAGAAACAAAAAAAAAAAAAGTTCAAGCCATAGTAGTATAACTTTTTGTTACTTAGAAATTATAGATAAATACCAAAAGACATAAAGTTGACTTGATAGTTGGAAAAGAAAGCTGAAGAGAGAAGGAGGAAGGGAGAGGTAGAAAGTTTGAATCTCTTCCACTAACATTTTTAATAAAAATGATAAACTAACATTGTCAATCTAAAAAAATCAAAAGATTTATAATCATTCATATATTTTATTTAATCAAGTGAATTAGATTCTTAATTATGAAATAATCAAGTCATGTTATGAGAAATGGCTTAGGAGATCAAGTTTAATGGGTATCAATTAATTTTCTGCCCCATATTCACCATAACCTCTTCTCTATCTGTTCCTTTTCCCATATAATTCAAACGTTTCTTTAACTCAAGTGTGTACATGTGACTGTGTGTGTATTCATACCCGTGTGGGGGCTCTCTTTGGTCCTCTTCAAAGTAGCTACGGGTTGCTTCTGACAGCGCGCTTCCTGTCTTATAGATCGTGATTCGTGACCAACCTAACCAAGTCTTCTCTCTTTGGCGTCTTGTGTTTCACACACTTTTTTTGTTAAGGAAAAAAAATTTATACCGTATGGATCCCACTTTTGGCTCAACCTACATTGCTATTTCTAACATTTTTACTCCTCTCAATTAGGTCACTTATCCCAGCTATTGGATAACCATCATTTTGTGTGTGTGTGTGTGTGTGTGAATCAAGAAACCGGACAACTAGATATTAATCTCATTTTTCAAGACATAAACGGCTAGAGATTAGTCTCTTTCAAAGAAGAAAATCACCGAAATAAATTTTATATATTTTAACAGTCTTCTGTGTACACACTACTAAAAATCAAACTACCTGATTAATAAACACATTATCTGCCAACTATAACAAGATTTATTTAGTGTTAATATAGTTTTTTAAAACCATACACATTATTTATGAGAAACAATCTTGTTTAGGATAAATAAACTAATATTTATGAAAAATAAATTTTTTTAATATTTAAAGCAATTGCATATTTAAAATTTAAATTAAAAAATTATATATAAAAATGAAATAACAACATTATGTTAATTGATTCACCCACTTATTTATATTGATAGTATCCATTTATTTGCTAGCTAGTGACTCCTCTTTTTTGTATTTTCATCGCCTAATTGCTCAATACGACAGAACATATTGATAAAGCTATGTACCTAACAATCAACACACCGTCAAAGGAGAGGTTCACCAATCTCCGCTTTCCTCTTTTCATATTTCAGGACTCTCTTTCTCTCTCTCTCTCTCTCTCTCTCTCTCTCTGATTTGAACTTCTTTATCATTGTAACACAACTAAACCCTACAACCTAGATATCTTCTCCAAAAACTTACTTACCTTGTCATTACCAGCTTGGAAAAATTTCACAAACATACTCTCAACCCTAGTACCTTTTAATTTGTTGACTGCATACCTAGCTAGCTAATAAGCCACCTACACTTCTTGGATGATTTTTAGAAGGCACTTCGTTTTTCATGGCTGGTGATGCAGCTTTTCCCTCTACCACTTGCATGATGACCCTCTTCTTCTCTTTGCTTTTAGCCCTTCACTTCGCCATGGCTGTCCCAGAACGAAGTTTGTCCTCTTTAGCTTCCATAAAAGAAAGTGGTGCAAAGAAGAGGAACACCATGAGAGCTGCTTCAGCTAGAGAAGAAGGAAGCACACAAAATCTCAAGACTGAAGAAATCACACCAAAACAAACCATCAAAGATAACCATGTTCCTGATGATCATCTCTTGAAGGGTACTAATAAAGAAGGAAGTTCTCAATCTCCACGGCCTCCATTGGAGTGGCAAAACAAAATCTTCAATGCTAGTGAACATGAAGTCCCAAGTGGGCCAAACCCCATTTCAAACAGGTAAATATTCAATTTCAGGGTAGAACCCCCCAAGATGAAGAAAAAAAAATTAAGATTAGAGGTTTGTGGTTTCAGGTTGTTTATGTTTCTGTTAAATAATATTATTATTTTTTTGTTCATTTGCTGAGAATTGGTTTGGAGTGCTAGCTAGCTAGGGATTCAAATATATATATATATATATATATATATATATATATGTGTGTGTGTGTGTGTGTGTGTGTGTGTGTGTGTGTGTGTCAGAGTGTGTGTGGGCAGTTCTGTTCATATTATTGTCATGAAACTGAACCACACGCGTACCAATAATTTAAAACATGAGGATATATGTACATGAGATTCTACTTCTAATAATCATCATTATGTTCATATATGTATATATATGGTTGCTTCTTTTCTGAATGGTCATCATATTTTTCAATCTTCTCTGCTATCATGTTTTAAATTATTTACCATATTTTAATCAATTTACGACGAAATTTAGCTTCAGTACTAGATCATCTGATCAATAGTCTTTATAAGGCTAAATTAGGCTTGCTGAATCAGCAAATTAAGTGCGGGATATATGCAAACTAAATGTTGTCCGTACGTATATAATACATGTAAGCATTTCAACTTCCTCAAAGACATTGAGCAAAATTTTGATCAATGAAAAATTAAATTGCAAAATTTTTTGTGAATGACTTATATATTGAAAACAGGAAGATTGAATTGAAGGAATAAAATTCAATATTTTGTTAGAATTACGTATATTTAAAAGGAAGGCTATTTCTTACATCTTATTTGAAAAAGGCCATCCAGCCTTTTCTATTTTTAGGTCTAAGGATGTCTTATTATTGGAAACGAAAATTTGACACATGGAAATGGAACTCTTACTACGTAAATAAAATTGATAATAAAAAAAAAAAATCAGGAAAATACACTCAATAGCTAGTGAAGATACCCTTTACTCATTACAAAGGTTTTGCAATCCATCTACCAATTGGTCACTAATAATCCAAAGAATAAAATCGGACATAATGATTCTAGTTGCAATGAAGGTGGGCTTTGTTTACGACGAGGAGTTGCTTATTGCACACAATAATGAAAGGGGAATTGGGGTTAAAAAAAGTACGCTGCAGAAATAAACATCCCTCATTCACCATTGTTTTGCGTGAAAAAGTTACACAGATTTGTCATGCAAAGCAGTGTTTGAAGGGTCAATATCCTTCATCCCAATTACCCAAAATATCCTCATCATTTTCCCTACCCTCCCATAGTATCCTTTGTCCCTTTCCTTTAAAATACAAACCATTACAGGCTGACTCAGTTTTTAAATGCATAAATCCAGTGTCTCTTTCCCCTTGATAGTACCCTCTTGTTTGTTTATCATGTGAAACTTCCAAACTTATTTGGACTAATTATTGGGTCCTTTTTTCTTTCCTTTGCTTGGGTACGTAGATGTTTATTGAATTTTAGGAAGCTCAAAAAACTATTAGATAATTCTTAAGCATCACCTATTTATAGTTTTAGCCAATCTCTATTTAGTTATATGGTATGTGTAGATTAACTGAGAGTATATGATCATTGGTACCCATTTTGATCATGATTTCAAATTTTGGGATATTACCTACCAAGATTCCGTAGTGTTAACCATCATAAATCATCCTTTAGCATTTTATGGAATGAAAAATATTTACATATTGCAAACATGTGACGTACCACATACCAATTCATTAATTGTTAAATTTCATTGATGTCACGCACATCCAAAGAATTCAACATTTTTTCACCGCATACCGTCCCATCCATCACATTTAAACTTTTGTTTTATCTTAAAAAATAATGAACATGCATTTATATATGGGTTCATGTTAGACAACCAAGCTAAAAGAGAGCTAGGTAGGCTCTGGGACATGATTTTGCCTTCACTTTTGTTTCCAAGGGGTCTTGTCGCTTTAGTTAGTTACTTTAATTTGTTGCCAAGACTCAACTCAAAACGCTTTGTGGTAAGCGTATATGGCTACTTGGCTAGAGAGTGTTTGTCAAACAAAAAGATATCAAAAGAACTGTTATCTTGCTTTGACAAAAGCAATCAAAGTGTCTCGACAGCTTTCCCTTTTCACGACTGTTTTCTTTATTTGGTTACTTAGATTTCCTTTTTAATTATTCCTCATCCTCATTCAAGATTTTATTAGTTTCTTTTTCTTTTGGGTTCTGATTTCTGAAAAAGGGTCAACTTTGGGGTGTTTTTCTTTTAAAAATAAAATAGTTACATCATGATAGCATGTCAATCTCGTAAAATAATAGATTAAATTTAAAAGGACAGAAGGTGCGAGGATGAGCATGATATTTGGAATTAATGATTTTTTTTTATTATTAATTTTAATTCTAGGTTATTATTTGTAAAGAGAAATTTTTTAATAAGAAATATTTAAATTGCATAATTTCTTTTATATAGTCTTACGACTATCTATTATCTTCTTGTTGCCAGTTTTGAGACATTTATAAATGAAATGACAGTTTAAACCTTCCTACTATAAACATTAGAACTTCATTTAAAATCTTCATATTTTTTGTAAAGCCTCAATATCCATAGTAAGAGTTGCTAATGATATAGTGAGAAGAAAAAACCAATTTGGAGAGGAAGAAGTGTAACAAGTGTTAAAGACTCGTTCATTTATATTAATAAAATTAGCTACCAATAGTGTTAAGATTTTTTCTTCATGTTATATAAAATAAAGTATACACAACATATGCATGTTAATCTGTCAAAAGAGAAAAGTTTAATCAAAAGACATTATATTTTATGCACTTAATAGCTAAGAGATCAAATATAGAGAAAAAAGGCTTATATGTTTACAATATAAATTTTTTTACACAATTATCCAATCACAACTCACTATTATGATAATTTTGTTAACTTTTAAAATAATTATCTTAAAGTAATTCAAACAGTAATTTATTATTAGATGACAATGTAAAATTGTTTTATATTATCAATTTATTTGATTAACTCTACATTATCCTATTTATTTAAATTTGACTAGGGGCTTTTAAAAAATTGTAACTATTTTTTCCTGAACAATTTAAACCCGAAGTCTTGGTAACAGTTCAAAAAATTGTAGTTTTGTAAAGTATTCACCAACTTTTCCAAAGTCTTGGTTATTTAGACTGCTGAACCTATTATGTAACTAAGATTGAATATCTAACTTAACTCTTTAAAAATAAATAAATTAATTCATTTCACATTTTGAAAATCATTTGGTTTCATAAATATACAACCATTTATATGGAGAAAAAAACTGTGTTATGGATCAATATGATACTATATGGATGGGTGATTTGTGTGATGCAAGTGGTGCTGATTAGTTCTATGGCTGAAAGTTAGGAATCCAACCCTCATGAAATTAATTCCTTAAAGAAATTAGAGTATCAATTAAGGAACGACTCTTCTCACAGATGTTTTATCTACATAATCAAGAATAGAACCTCTATCATAAGATTAAAACAAAAAACAAACAAACTACAACTCACTAAACATTCGTGTCATACCTTGTGGGTAGCGATACTGATCAGTACCAGCAATCATATCCTAGTTTTACGGAGTTGGAGGGGTTTTGTTAAATTCTATAATCTATATACATAAACAAGAAATGCACAATTGAATGGATATAAAAAACTGAAACTTAACTCATTCGTTGTTTTATTCTTAATTTTTTATAAGAAAAAATTATCATTAAAATAGTACAAAACGTGACTAAATCAAGCCCCACGCAAAGTTTGGTACATGCAAAGCTGCATCCATCAACTTATTTGGTTGAATCCAAAAGGAACAAAACTGACCAATGGTCAATTTTATCCTTGGTCTCTGATAGGAACTCGAGGGATAAAGTAGAAAAGAAAGTGAATTTTGTATTAAGATAGTTCAATTACTGTTGAGTATAACTCATACTTTGTCTTTAGAAGATAAGCATGGGAGATAGAGGACAGCACCCTCGGAACTTTTTTCAAGACCTAATATTATTGTCGGTCTCGTATTTTATTCTTTGTAGTTTGAATTTAAATCCATGAATAGCTACGGTGTTTATGATTTCTGAGTCTATATATTTCCTTGTAATTTGAATGCATTGTAACGAGTATGTGAGAAAAATTATAAAAAATAACTGAACTTAACCCACATTGGATGAACCAGGATAAACATGTATTATTTTCTTCTTTCCTTTTCTCTCTTTCTACTATCTCGATTGTTATATGATTACTCGGTATCCAACAATTACAAGCTCAGAACACAACGAATAAAAAAAAAAGGAAAAGAAAAGGCAGTTTCATTATGGTGGTATACCAGCCGCCTGTTCTGGAACTCCAGTTCCAATCGAATAACTAATGAAACAGTAATGGATTGGAGCATATAGCTCCTTACAAGATGAATATGAAAAAGAAAAAATCAGTGACACTACAACTGATAGAGAACCTCCTCTGCTCTAGACATTTATGACAATGCAATTTACAAAATTTCAAGTAAACAAAATTCATATCTCAACCCCCTGAAAAAGATGACAAAAGTGTAGCGACAGACCTACACGTTATGTTTCCCATTTTTACTAAACTTCTTAAAATAACTAATTTTCAATCATTATTAATTTATATTTAAAACAAGTAACATTGTTACTACATATTATTTAAAGAAAACTTGCAGAGTTTTTTCCTATCCACCACATTTCATCTGATTGTATAACTACTACATTTGTTATTCAACCCATTTGTTTTCAATTTTTTTTAAAAAAATGAAAATTGAAAGCTTTTTTCTAAATAACCCTGCTAATGATACGAACCAATTAACAGTACCACAATTGTCACTACCACAACTAAGGCTGGCAAGCAAATGATGATTCTCAATGTAGAGGCACAACGTCAGCATAGAAACTTTTGGCACAAAAAAGCCATAGCCAGCACAATGCTTTTCTTTTTCTTTTTGGCTCTAAACCTTTCCTTTTGTATGTAAATACTAAAACAGCACTAATTCTACAAAGTATTGGTCATCTCTGCTGTGTGCTACTGCTAGTATCAGCTTTAATCCCCAAAAGAGCCTTTAACAGGGAATTTTGCTATGTGAGTATATATCTACAAGCTATTTGATTATCTTCATGTGAGAATATATAGATATGTGCTATAACCTCAGTATTTATAAGGTATTGTGGGCAACTAGTTAGCTTCAGATTCTATAGCTGCAGGACCCTTCACACTCATAACCAGCACATATAAAACAGTCCTTCAAGTGATCCAAGCCATGCACCCTGAGACGAGTCACGCTTGTATTGGTTTTCCTCTTCTGCTTTAAAACCTATACAACCAAATAATACACTTTAAGATTAGCAACCATCTGAAAACAAAAATATAGGAGAATTTATAAAATTGAAAGCAGAAAGGCTGAGAGGATATCATGCTCACTATGTCCATATGTTTTATAGCACACAGTGGAGATAACTGAATCAGAGAACTTGTCCTCAAAAAGCAGTTCACCAGACTTGATACTCCATAACCTTAGCTTGCAATCCTCTCCACCTGAGATGACAAACACAAAATTTTCAGACTCTAGAATACGAAATAAATAATATCACTGAAACAACACCCACCTGACATTACAAATCTCTCAGATGGATCAACACCAATCTGTATACGAGTATGAGAATTCACATGCCCTTCATAACATTGAACAGCACCCCTCTGAAGTAGACGAAGATCATAAAGTCTCATCTGAAAAGACAAAGAACCCATCATTAAGAGGTAATTTCTCTCATGATATGCAGCCAGCAAGAAATGGTGGCTACCAAGACAATTTAGGTAATGGTTTTCTTCGTTATCTTGTAAGTTCTGGTAACATATATTGCTTTCATTGGTCATTATAATCATATCAATCACTATATTATCTAGGTGATGCAAGACCTAGAGAACAAAATAAAGATAATCTCCCATGAAAAAAGAATTTCAATTAAATGGGATCGATTACAATTAGTTTTTGTGCATTAAATACAAATAATCTCTCTTCAATTTAAATAAGAAATAAATTCGTGCAACTGCCTAATCATGAGATGCTGCTGC
The DNA here is from genome assembly GCA_007407185.1 of Glycine tomentella. Lineage (NCBI taxonomy): Eukaryota > Viridiplantae > Streptophyta > Magnoliopsida > Fabales > Fabaceae > Glycine > Glycine tomentella. The sequence goes on from PYAF01005739.1 coordinate 820,628, forward strand.
TAATTTTTGGCATTCTATGCCTTGTAAGAGCAGACATAAATGATATAGGTAACAATTTTCCAGAAGAGTATACTAACCGATCCATCCATTGAGCTTGCGAAAAAGTACTGATCATCAAACTGAAGTGACGCCAAACTAGTGTGAAACCCACAACATAAATTACAGAAAATAGTCAGTCAAAATCAATAATATTCAAATGAAGATACAAGTCATGTAGACAACCAACAAGGAAAAGGATGACTAACCAGGAAATAGATGAAGGCATCCTAATGGTATGAGAAGGATATATGTCTCCTTTGAGCTGCAATATGGGTGACGCATACCATATCAACAATAGAAAAAGCTCATAGTGTAATCACAATCATAAAGTGAATTATCAGACATTGAGGAACAGATTGTGAACATAGAACAAGAAATAATGAGTCCCATCAAATAAAAAATTTATACAGGGGATTAAACAGATTCACAAAAAACAAATACATCATTTAGCATACACAGGGAAATCTTAGTTTTCACCTTTTTCTCTTCAATAGATTTTCTTACAGTTTTCCCCCCATAATTTTAAAATCAAGGTTTACATTATATATTCTGAATCTCTCTACAATATTTTATTATGCTACATTTTACTTGTTTCTTGAAATCTTCTGTTTCTCTAGCCTATCCTCAATTCTAATTTCCAAAACAAAGAAAAATACCTTGAACCATTCTTTATTAGAACCTCCAACTTTCTTGTCTGAAGATGTATATGGTATCCGATGGGTAATAAGTCTACCAGAAAGGCTTTCTCTTCTCTCACGAGAATCTACAGTGACAATCGCCCCATTTCTTAGCCCACATAAAATCACATTTCCCTGCAACAACAATGGTCAAAGGATATGTCATGGTGGTGTTGTAGCCAAAAATGAAAACATAACGACAGAAATCAACAAATATCACATTTTATTTCACATCAATGAAGAATTTTTTTAAGGACCAGAAACAAGGAATAAGATACTCCCTCCGTTCCTTTTTAATTGTCAGATTTTTGGAAAATTGTGTTTCTAGTTATCTATCATTTTTAAAGTTCAAGATAACATTCATTAATCTTTTGTCAATTATACCCTTACTTTTCACCTAGTTTTTAATTCATTTACCCATATGGAAAGTTAATGTGGGACATTATCTTTGATGTAAATGCAGTATCTAGCTGATAAAAATATATTCCTTTTTTCTAATGATTTATTTGATTGAAAGAAAATGTGCTGGGCAGTATTTATTAGGAATAACTTGCCATTTTTTAAAATAAAAGGGGTAACTTACTGAACTAACAATCTGTTGTGCAAAAACATCACTTTTACAATGTAAAAACCATGATATCGTCCCAGTTTCCAGATCCACTGAAGCATCTCCCAAATTTGTACCTAACAAAGATAAAGAGCACAAATAAATATATTGGAAAAAAATTATATATAAAGTTACAAAGGGGAAAAAATTATAATGTCTAAAAGTTTGTTCTTAATTCAGATATTTCTTATGGAAGAGGGTATATATCACAACCATCATGTTCATGAACTACCAAGACTTAAACCATTTCCCATGGCACATGTTTCATTATCTTAATCTGATAAAAATAGAAGCAAAACAAAACATATCATTCACAACCATATTGATACAGGGTACACTAGATCATGCCATGTAGCTAAATTTTATAAACTGAAAATCAAACAGTGAAGATATAACGGATTAGGAATAGTATTCCTACAAGAATGGGGTGAATGAAAAATACCAAAATATAATAAACTGTCAGTGAACAGAAGCAAACCTAGTATCTCAACAATCCAGAATTCTTGATAAACTGTTGACAAAAGTTTGGGTGCATGTTATGGCCCAAAATTATTATCCCTTACAACCTATAGCTATCGGTAATAATCAAAACTCAACTGGGTCGGAATCTATATAGGGAAGTGCTAATGAGGGAACATGAAACATAATAACAAATCAGCAAGGCCATGAATTAATGCTAATGGTTAAGTACAAATTCCTGACAAAATGTCATGTGGCTGTATCTAAATTTAACATTATTTGGCATAAGCACATGCATCTGAGCATGCCTGTGTATATGTGTGGGGCGGGAGAAAGAGTGAGGAGAGCAATATGTAACTTGCCAATTACAGCCCGATGTCTATTATATTCATATTCTGCTGTCCAAATGGTACACCTGAAAGAAGCAATTTCCTCTAGTCCGCTCCACGTGTTCAGTATACCTGGTCCAAGATTTAATGGTTCAACAAGATCAAGAGTATAAACTGATCCACCTGATGTCTCTGATCCCAAAGTAGTAAATCTATTTTCATGTTAAGATCTTTCACTTCAAGATCAATTTATCATAAATAAATGGAATATAGTGTTCCAATATTGATGATAGAGAGGATTCAACAAGTCAAATATAAGCTATACTATATAGCAAATCTTGGTAATCCAATGTCACATGGATGATCAAGATTAGAAGTTACATGAAGGTCATATGACTAAACATTTTAATTTTAACCGTATATATATATATATATATATATATATATATATTTAATATATATTGCATGGCTATATAGTGCTTACAGAGAAATAACCAAAAAAACTCAAAAGGATACAATGCACGTCCAACAATATGACCATCATTGACAGTGTGAGAAGAGCACTTTGGACCCAATCTTATACTAGATATTCTGGAGGACATAAGCAGTGCAGCTCGATTAGGTTTGAAAACCGGCTTAAGCACCTCATTATGCTCATCTGTTCTCCCTTTAACATAATTCTTCACACAGTCAGCCCTCCATTTTGCCCCACCATCATAATTACGCCCAACCCCTCCAACTTGAGAAAAACTGCAAAATACCAAATTTCACAAACTAGTAAATAGTAATTAACATTATATGTCAATGGTAACAAGAATCAAATGAACGATAAACATCTGTTAGGTTCAAGTGCAACCAGTGTGATCCAGTCAGTTTGCAGGATCATCAAGGTACTGATAAAATATTGACATAAACTGATCAGTTGTTCATTAGAGTACTAGAGCAATGTTGCAAAAAGAAGATTAATGAAAAATGGAAAAACAAATTGAATAATTTAATGTCAAGATGAAAAGATACACACAATTGATTAAGACAAACATACTGACTGTTGGTCACCTGATTAGGAAGGTAGCAGTTTTTTCAATACCGGATAGTGGTGCGTAGTGGACGACCCCTAGTGGGATAGCTGCTATTTTGAATTTTTTTATATAGTCTATATAGGGTGTACTGTACTATACATATAAATTCTAAAAAATGATAAAAAAAAAAAAAAAATTACCCTAAATTAATGACATTAATAATTAACAATAAAAAGCCATGGGTGTTTGAAACATAACATACAAGTAAATGCCAGCAAAAGTCAAATACAACTTTTCTAGATAAGAATCATCAATTATCATCTTCTAAACCCAAGTTGTCTTCTTTATCATTTTCACTACTATTACAGCTGTATATTTCCTTTTTGGAAATTAAAATCCCAAAAATAGCCCCCCAAAAAAGCTCTAATGCCTCTATTCAGAGGGTTTTTTGGTATCAACAGATACGCTACCATAGTGCCGCTAGGGCCGCTATTTAGCCCACTACTGCCACTACACTGAACAGCTCCACTATGGCAGCCCCTATAGCAGGCAGAGGCCACACCACTACGCAATTATAGTACTGCTATTTTAACCATGGAGGGTAGTTCATAAACTTACAGCCACTTAACTGTATCTTAATCTTCTATATGCAATGAAAGAGGATATCTAATTCCTCTTTCTCTTGATAATACTCAGGATTTTTATTCTTTATTGAGCCGAGCTTTGCACTGATTCATCTAATTGGCAACTACAGACTTAATTTCTGCTTTCTGTTTATAACTTTTTACTTGGAAGAATTTATCTAACTTAATAAGCACAAATAATTTGTATATGGAAAATGCTAGCAACACACTCTTTCAAACACCCGACTATTTTTTTTTAACATCTCAAACACTCTACTATTAGCAGAAATTTATTAGGACTCCTGAAATAAAGTGGGTCTCACTCCGTATTGAATAAGGTCAATTCATAATTTTGTGATTCCCATAACATTTTTACCAATGTTATAGTGTATGCTAGGAAGAGTGCATTGAAGAGTGTGTTAGTACTACTCCTCTTTTGTCTATTTGGGTTAGCTTATAATTATTCGTTTTGCCATCCATTCATTCCATTGTCCTAGATCAATGTTTAAGAAATCAATAACTAGAAAGATTTTATTCGAAATCATAGTAAGGAATATGAAGCATCAATACTTTCATTTGCTTACATATCCGTATCCAATACCAGCACTCTAGGATACATAAGTGTGAAGTAGCCAAGCTATTTAAAAAAGGTATAAAGATTTAATATAGCTACATATGAGACATAAAATTATATATAACATAGAAACATCGTCTCCTGTCATCCCTTGATGAATTAAAAATGGAAATTCTCATCTTTATGGATAGATTTAATATAGCTACATATGAGACATAAAATTATATATAACACAGAAACATCGTCTCCTGTCATCCCTTGATGAATTAAAAATGGAAATTCTCATCTTTATGGATGATCTCAAGAAAGGAATGAGATTGACACTATTGCTATTACTATGTTTTATGAAATTTTATACATATCTAGGTATGTATCTTAATTCTTACACATATCTTAACCTACATATTTTTAGAATAATCATACCACCATATTGGATATCATATCTGATACATATATAGTTATCAATCCAAGATAGCAAAGCAGAGCGGCCAACTCTGAAAATGAGATGTCAGGATAGCGAAAATGACTTCTATTTGTTATTTATACTAAATATTAAATAATTAATATTCTATATATATATATATATATATATATATATATATATTTATAGATGCTTAATAAAAGCGTGAGTCAGGTAATATTAAAGGAAAACAAAATACATGAAAGAAAGAATATAAAACAAAGCATAGGTTGGCCGGAAACTCCACAGAATGCCATGGATTGGTGGAAACAACACTAAAGTGCCATAGTGGCATGGGTTGGCTGGAAACACAGCAAGGAGCTCTGCATCAAATGGTTTTCATCAAAGAGAGAAGAGACCAACCTCATTTAGCCTTCAAAAGGTTTGAGAGTGGAGAAATAGGGTAAGTTAAAATAAAAGGTGGCAAAACCCCAATATTGCCCTTCACTTAAACAGTACAAAATGTTGTCGTTCACCCTGCTCCAGGCACGACAGTAAACTGCAATGCAACATGCTCTAGTTTGCAGCACACCACCTCTCTGGCACAATTCCGATGCTACAAAGCATGATTAACCACTATCCATGCATCAAATGTTCTATAAAGATGAGAAGCGCTAGTAACATACTCTCTATTATAAGGTAAAATTTATTGGAAACTACAAAATCATGAGTGAAACTAATTAAATAAGAATTAGGACCCACAAAAATTTATGATTTCCAATAAATTTTAACCAGTAATAGTGTGTCCAAAAAAGTGAGTTAGGGAAGTGTTACTAGCATTGCTCTTAGTTAGTAAGATTAAATGTTACACTTTACAATAAAACTTTACACTTTGATATAAGGGCAATGGTTAGCAAAAATGTTATTTTACTTAATACATTTTGATGGGATCATAAAATAATACAAAGATGTACTCGCTTAATTTAACTTGTATAAATAGTTAGAAACAACAATAAGACATGCTTACATCCATTTCACAATTGATAAAAGAAACAATTCAATCACAAAGGTTAGAGAATAGAGATTCTTCCAGTCATCCTAGATTACATTACAGAAAGCAAGCAAGCACAACGACAAACAGAAAACACGCACACACACATAGGCACAAGTTATACCTCATCGAGCCATTTGTGCTGCCCGTCAACAAAACATCAGTTTCAGTTTGCCCCTCGGATGTCTGCACATCAACGCGCAAGTGTTCCAAAGCAGTAATACGCATCCCATCAGTTCCCCGATACTTCCAGACCTGCAAACTCAATCTTTGATTAGATTCAAAGCTCGAAACAACGTAGAAAAGGAAACAAAAGTGATTCGCACCACAGGTCTAGATGCTTGCATTTTCCGGAATTCCTCGGTGAAGTTACTTCTGCAATAGCGAGAGGCAAGGACACGGTGACCATCCAACTCCCTAGCCTGAAGCAGCTTAGACGGGATTCTGTTTCTAAGCTTCCTACAACAACTCCCACTACTTTCCTGTAACCAAAACCAGTCACATTTCAAGTTCAATTCAATTCAAGGAGCCACATATAACCCTAATAGGGCAATGCATTAAGGTTTTACAAATGAATAAACCATCAAATTGGTTCCTAAAGTATTACCCTCTTTCCTAAGTAATCCTCAAAGTAATTAAATTATATAAATAGTCAATCAAGTATAAGAAATCATGCTACATAGTCCTTCAAGTATTAGAAATCATGCTACATAGTCCTTCAAGTAATAGAAATCATGCTACATAGTCCTTCAAGTATTTAAAAATCCTTCAAATCAGTTCCTCAACTTAGTAAAATTGTCAATACTTTACGTATTACTTGTATAAATTTCATAAATTTAAGACTATTTAGGATAAAGGGTAATACTTTAGAGACCAAATTGATGATTTACTCTTTACAAATATTATTATATATACCTGATTGGAAGAGGTTTGGGGCGAGTTAAGAGCAGGGGTCTTGGGCTTAGAAGAAGAGCCGGGAATGGGGCCTTTGATGGGAAAATACCTGTTCTTCTCAGGGTCATAATAAAACCCTGGAAGCTCTGTTGCAAAAACAATAAATAAAAACAAAAAAAACAAAAAAAAAAAACAAAAAAAAAACTGTTACTATATTACATTCAATTACAAGTTATGAATTGGGATGAATAAACATGTAAGTAAATGTGATTGGAACAAATTGATTCATTCACCTTTTGGTGGTGGCATGTGTGTCGCTACTGCAGAATCGGAGAAAACCACACCAGAGCGTGAGGTTTGTTGGTCGGACGAGGAAACACGGTACGGCGTACGAGGTTTGGGAGCGAGCGAGTGAGTGAGTGAGTGAAAGGGAGAATAACGTCACTGGTTTTAAGCGGCGAAATTAGTTTGCAGCTCACTCTCTCTCTCTCTCTCTCTGGATCCTTTTGGTTTTGGTTTGGAACTTAGTGGGCCGTTTGTTTGTTATGTATATACGGGGAAAAGAAATATCATGAAGTAAACTATTCTAGTAATATTTTTAGAGATTTTAAAAAAGTAGAAATTAATTATTGTTTGTGTATAATTATAAAAAAATAAAAAATACTTCTGAAAGAAAAAGAAATTGATTTTAGAGAGACTATTTAAAATAGTTTTTTAAATAGTTTATTTTAATTAAATTTTAGATTTCTTTTTCTAGCTCCTAATTATTTTTTAAAAAGATTTTAATGATAGTTTTTTGTAAGAAAGAAATAAAAGGGTGAGATTTAGGGTAGAAGAAAATAGAGTGAATAGAAACAAGTGAAAAACACAGTGAATTTAGGGATGTTTAATTTAAGAAAAATAGTAAAGAAAAAGGGAGAGAAACAAAAAAAATTATAAAATAATTGACTATTGTTAGCTAAAATGTAATATAATTGTTTTTTTACAATATTTATTTTTTCATCCATGAGAATAAAAAATAATATTAAAAAATTTATAATAATTTATACATCCTTAATTATGAACGAAAAAAATAGATTATTTTCATAAAGAAACACGATCAAATTTCATTTTTGTAGTATTTTATGAAGAAATAAAAGGTTGTGAAACTCATACATTTTTATTTCTCATCTTTCTTATTTTCACATTACCAAAAGGTATTATTTTCGATCTTCTCTATTTTCACTCTCCTTTCTATTTTCCTTCTATTTCTTGGATACCAAATAAAACATGAATAAATGCAAGAAGAAGATCACAACTCTTGAGAGAGGGATAGTTTACGAATATATATATATATATATATATATATATATATATATATATATATAAAACTCTATAATGTATCCAACCGCATCAGTCAAATCAATGTAGAAAAAATAAGTTTTTTCAAAGAAATAAAGTATTAAATAAGATGTTTAAATAAAATATGTATTTAATAAAAATGGTGCATTACCATTTAAAGAAGCAAACAAAGATTGAAACTCAGTGTTCAGTTGGTCTTTGTTATAATCTCTTTGTGCATATATCAATTTCTTTCCAATTGTATTTGTAACAAATCTGTTTGGATATGATATTAGTGAATAATTTTTTAAACTCTTTCTGTTAGATTTTAATAAAGCATCAATATGCAAAGGAGCAAGATTTATCAACTCAACATCATCTATTGTAGATCTACAATTCAATAAAATAAATTAAGATAGAATAAAAATGCAGAATAGAATATTTATTTTGTGAAGTGATATATTTATACAAACAAATAAATAATCACAATGTATGTTAGATAGTCGTCTCTGCTCATAAAAAATATCATCCACCAAATACTCCCATGTTTTGCTCCCACACATGCTCAGCCTATTTATGTTATTAGAGATAAGTATTGTAACAATTAGCTTCCTTAAATAATAGCCTGATCCCCGATTGCTAGCTTCTTTGACAACATCAATGTATTTTCTATCTTTATGCAAAAATCTCATTGCATCTCGAAAAGTGGATAAAGTGTTCCAACAATAGTTTTAATATCCTCAAAGCTACAAGGTTCATTGGCAACAGAGAGCATCATCCTCAAATAAAAGAGCTCATTGTGTATCCTTGTTTCCTTGGTTGTCAACATCTTTTGGAAGGTAAGTAAACACATTTTGAGGCAAACTATGTGTATGTCAATTTCTAGCTTCACTATACAGTTTGTTACTTAACAGTTGGCTTATTAAATAATGAATCCATATTCTCAAAATAGAACAGATTGTTCTCCGAGGATTATAAGGGACCACATGGTGATTGTCAAGAGATATGCCATTTTTTTCAACAACATTTTCATTATCCCTTCTTCTATACAAAGGGTAACCGTCCTGGTCCACAATGGTAGATGTCTGAAATTTCTTTGAAAAAAACCTAGAGCAATAACCATCTTTCATGCATGGTGATCCCCTATTGGCTGACCCACAAGAACTATGTATTATATAACTTTTTACACATTCATACAATTTTGGATCTTCCTTTTTATTAGTTATCTTAGCTGAGATGATTTTATTAATATCTGCAGGAAATAAATACTTGTTGGAAGGATGTAAGAATATATGGATATGGGCATGAGATAAACAATTTTGGAATTCTATTGTGTAGATATCTTTATATAGGAAATGAAGTTCATTATACATCATTATGTATTTATAGTTATATAGGTTGAATGCAATAATAATAGAGAAAATAATTCAAGCAGCTAATAAATTTGACTTACATGCAAGGACTTTGTCAAATAGTTGATTCTTCAAGTGCACAAGAAGTTGGTCTAATTTTATTTTTGAACACTAAAAGTGATCAATTAAGTTACCCAATAGAGATTAGTCATAAGGTAAATTGTTTTGTATAATTTGTTCATAAAAGGATTGTACGAAATAGCAATCTTCTCTTTTTATATATCAAATATTTTATTAACACTTATATTTTTTTAAATTTTATCTATCACATATATTACTTATTATATTATATTTCTCTCTCTAACACCATACTTGGAAGAGATGTATAGGGAAGAAAGGAAAAAGGAAGGGTGGAAAAGATTAAAAAAGTGTTTTCTCTCTTTATTTGGTTTCTTAATAACTTGGAAGAAAATAATAAAATTCATGTAATACTATAGTTGTGAAATCCGGTTCGATCATTGATTCGATCAAGGTAGTGAGTCAATGGGTCAGTAGTCCACCTGGTGGGTGGGTCAGTAATTGATTCGTTCTAACTCGATATATATTAAAAATTCAAAATTATATATATATATGTATAAGTATATAACTAATATTATTTGAATAAGAAAAGTTCATTCATACTCCAAAATCTAAAATAACAATTGATAATAATCCAAAATCTAAAATTTAAAAAAAATCCATTTTTTTAAAAATATTCCATTAAAAAAAATTGTAAAACCCACAGGGTCAGACATATCCAACTGAGATCCAATAACTTAACTGACCAAGTTTGACCAGGTCATCCCGAATTAATTGCATAATTTGTCCAATAATGAAACTAATCTAGGTAAGTTATCGAATCCCGATCCAACCGGTCCAACCAACTAGGCCAGACCGAGTTTCAAAACATTGTGTGATACTCATGTTTTCTTATAGTTCTCTCCAATTTGAGAAGAAAAAGTGTCTTGTTACATGTAAAAATATGTTTGAATTTTTGTTTAAAACAACGTTGAACTCAAGTTATTTTTTCTTTTTTTCATTTTCTATACAACTAAATAATTAAAAAAAGAAAGTTATATATATATATATATATATATATATAATTTTCTCATTAAACAACTTAAATAATCATCTCACTCTCTACTTCTTTTCTTTCTTAAAACAAACATATATATCTTAAATATCATTTACCAATTATTTCAGTGTATATGAATATTTTCCATTAAATTATTTTCTCCCTTTGGTATATTTTAAAGACAAGCAATGCTAGCTAACATGTACGGATTTTGAACTTTGTGGTCTTTATGCTTATGCGATCATGTATAGATATTTTAAGAACATTATCTTGTAAATAGAAATTTGAATATTGTGTTATTTAATTTTTCGATATTCAATTAAGAGTTCGAATCTAGTTTAATACCTTGAAAAAGCCATTGTTGGAAAGTATCTTAAATTTATTTCAATTTGAGTCTAAATAATTCAGGTTACAGTCCAGTCGAAACTCATTACTTTTCCTAAAATTTATTTCAAATTTTCAATATATTTCATATGGTTGGCTTGATTTGTAGGCTATGCTCTTCGCTGGAACAGATTCATCAGCTGTAACTTTAGAATGGTCATTATCCAATTTATTGAATCATCCTGAGGTGTTGAAGAAAGCAAGGGATGAATTGGATACTCATGTAGGTCAAGACCGCTTGGTAAATGAGTCAGACCTTCCAAAACTATCTTACCTAAAAAAGATCATCCTTGAGACACTTAGGTTGCATCCCCTCGCTCCACTAGCAATACCACATGTGTCTTCAGAAAACATTACCATAGTAGAATTCAATGTTCAGCGAGAAACTATAATGATGATTAATATTTGGGGTATGCATAGAAACCCTTTGTTGTGGAATGAAGTCACATGTTTTAAACCGTAGAGGTTTGAGGAAGAAGGGCTGGAGAAAAAGGTGATTGCATTTGGGATGGGAAGAAGGGGGGAGAAGCTTTGGATTTGCAGAACGTGGGCCTGACTTTGGGATTGTTAATTCAATGCTTTGACTGGAAAAGAGTGAATGAGGAAGAGATTGATATGAGGGAGGCTAATTCGTTCACTATGTCAAGGTTAACTCCTTTGAATGCCATGTGCAAAGCCCGTCCATTTGTGAACAAGATTAATCTGAAGTAATTAATTAACACTATATTTGGTTGACTTGTGCGTGGATCTATGATGAAATGTAAGGTTTAATTTTCAGTATTTAATTAGTCGTGTCCTTATGTACGTGTAACGTGTTGAAGTTGATAACATTAGTTTTGTACAAGGGCCAACTAGTACATAAGCCGTAGCATATATATCAATATGTTATATATTGCTCGGTTTTCTAGAATAAAATAAATTTTATGTTCTTTTAATTAATTACGACTCACATTAATTATATGACCAATAAATTAATTTTTCTTTTGCTTTTCATCATTGTTAAAGTTTGGACTAGTAAGACCAAATTGTTAGGTATAGTAATATAAAAGTGTATCAAACATAGTCATATGAGATCATTGTAGTAGTGGATGGACAAAAGCTGGTCATGATGTGCTACAGAGCTGTTTATTAGTAGGTAAGAGGAATGCTTTATGATGTTGGTTATGGTAAAAGACGGACTCGTTTAGTGAGGTTTAGAGATGATTCTCCACTGAAAGGTTTTATAGTTTCACATTTTACGTTTTAGTGGGGTTTATAATTATCACTTCCGTTAAAATCACACCAAATAGTGTTTTCTATCAAATTTTATTTTATTCTTAAGCAATATATATTTTTAAAAATGTGACTATTCATATCAGCTTTTCAAGCATTGTGTGTGTCTGTTCGTGATAAATAACAACATTGTTTAATATAACTAGTGACGGGTTTTAGGGTTGGAAAGGTCAATATATATCTCCCATGCACTGTGGGAGAGTTGGTTTTAACCATTAAATAAATAAATATGTTATTTTTTAAATAGATATAGTTAGGATTCTTTTTTTCTTTTTCGTCTTTTTTTTTGTTATCTTCCCTGATTTATTCCTATTTCCTAAGCATCTCCATTCTCTTGATCACCAACCAATAATATTACTTTTGTAACGCCCTGATATATATTTTCCTTGTATTAAATAAATAAATAAAAGTATTGTTGTGAATTTTTTAAAATAATTAATTAAAATAGTATTTTGGTATATATAATTACGGGAGTTAATTAGAATAGAATGTCACTACTACAAAATTGCAAAACAACGACTTTTCTAAACTCCTTACGAAGATAGTTATACAACCGTTTTTGTCGCGCGTGTCATCGAAAACCATGAGTTTCGATGATGGTCGTAAAATCGTCTTTGTTGTTCCAGTTTTTTTTTTCGAAGACGATTTTTAAGTCAAAATCATCTTTGATTGTGTATTTACAAAGACAGTTTTGCCTTAAACTGTATTTGTTTGTTGGTCCTATTTTTTAAGACGATATTTAAGTCAAAACCATCTTTGATTGTGTATTTACGATTTGTCTTAAAATCATCTTTGTTAGTCCTGTTTTTTTCGAAGACAATTTTTAATGCAAAACCATCTTTGATTGTGTATTTACAAAGACAATTTTGCCATAAAACTGTCCTTATTGATTCAGTTTTTTTTTCGAAGATGATTTTTAAGTCAAAATCATCTTTGATTCTGTATTTACAAAGACAATTTTTCCTTAAGATTGTCTTTGTTTATCTATTTTTTTTTTCCAAAAAAGCTTTTAAAAACGATTTTTAAGTCAAAATCGTCTTTGATTGTATATATACAAAGACATTGTTGTCTTAAATTCGTCTTTGTTGATCCTATTTTTTTTTCAAATTGCTTTCTATATATATAATGCTACTACCAAATGAACCAATGGAGTAACATGTAACTGAATTGACACTTATAAAAAAAAAAAAAAACTACACATTCAACAATATTTATTCTATAAATAAATGACAAATCAATTTGTTATCTTTACATTGAAATTTGACATTGCGCTTAACAACTAGCTATAAAATGCCCTTCGACACGAAATATTTCAAATACAAAGCATTATATTTTATGCAAATGAGTTTATGTAATATAGTTTAGTATCTCATCAAGCATTACAAATAGAAAAACATGGAGCAAACTATAATAATTTTAACAGAAAATATGTATAGTATGTGAGGATACCTGAGTCATGTTTGGTGCAAAAACCATTGCAATATTTCTTGCATTCATTTTGTTAAATTCCTCCTCTTCTACACATCAGCCATGAGATCAATAGCCCAGCAGAGTAAGACAGACTCAGTTGGCTTTAACTGCTTCACAAAAAGATAGTATGAAAGTCACTACTTGTAGCCTGAAAATTGATTGAAAAGAAAAAAAAAACAACAAAAAGATAGTTAGTATGAACTGTGTCATTTTGGATCATAAGAACACTACATAGATTCTGCTAAGACCCCAAACACACTTACATTGCAAGCATACATGACAAGAAATCACAAGTTAAAACGATGCTACAAACATGGGAAAAGACAAAAAAAAAACTTCTACAAGAATAATAGTCAAGTAAACAAGGTTGGATTACAACTTCTAAAACATGTAATAGCAGCAAAAAAAAGTAAAATAAGAAACTCTAAATAAGATAGAAACAGTTCATTCTGTGGGTAACTAGAAATTTATACAAAGAATTCTATGTACAAGTACTAGAAAGAATATCAATCTCAATATATCTATATTCATTTTGTGGCTAACGAAGCATTCAATGGACATGAGCCCTAAATCCCAAACAATTTGAAGTTTCCCATTTTGCAGCTATACATCTAAGTCAAGACTCTAACAGGATCAGGACCAAAGTTAAAAGAATAACAACCAACTTGAATGCACTAGTTTGAAACATTATTGCATGAACACATTCATTAGACACATAGAAGAAGTTATGGGCACAACATCTTCATCACTGATCACTACCCTTCATGAAAGTCTTACACTTTCTTTCTCTTCCACACACACACACACACACAGAAACATAAACATCAACACCAAAAGCTCTTCCACGCAAAGAAAAAAAAAAGGCTTTTTAGCATTTCAAGCAGAACCCATTTCAAATCTAAGAAGAAAAGTTCCCATGAAAAAGAATGTGTTTTTAGAAAGAAGAAGAAGAAGAAGAAGAAAAGTTCTCGTGAGACCTTGGTGCTGTTGCACACAATGAGGGTGTCGCAGAGCGAGATTGTTGGTGCTGAGTTTGTAGGAGTAGAGCTCGTCCTTGAGCAGCTTCAGCCCCGCATCTCCGAGCTTCTTCGCAATGAGCACTGTGGGCTTCGCATCAAGCCTAGTGGAGACAACCAGCACAAGCGGGCAAAGCCAGACGAAGAATGCGGAGGAGAGGAGGACCTTCGAGGAGAGAGAGAGGGTGACGAGGATTTGAATCGAAGGGTTTGGAATGACAGAGTTGTGCAAGAGAATGAGCGAGGAGAGGGTGACCTTCCATATTTTTAAAGAACGTATGAATTTCGAAGACAGTTTTTCGAAAACTGTCTTTGAACAATTGTTAAGGTATTTACAAAATTGTCACCGCTTTTATTTCTAAGACAGTTTTACTACAACCATCTTTGAATGCGCGTCGTAAAAAAGGGATTTTTTTAGTAGTGTGTATGATTAAGGGACTATATATAGAAGAGTTTTAATGAGCGTCCTTCCTTAAGCTAAACCTTAAATGTTGTCTCAAGCCTTCATTTGTTTTTACATCTTTTTTTAGGTAAGGGAGAATGAGATTCTTTTCTTTTTGCATGATGGCATTAGCAATGGGTAACCCTAATTGATTGTAGGATTTGCATTCTTCAATTTGGATGGGTTGTGAATACCTCAAAGCATATTTAAATTTTGTTATCGACTGATGAATTAAGTGTTTGGATGAATTTAGGGTTCTTGCCTAGCCCCTTTTGTTCTCTTTGATTGGTAACCCATGATTATGCATGATTGTGTGAGATTAATCGATGTTTCATGTTAGTTTAACCTTAATGGGGTGTTGAGACAATTTTTAGATCAATAAGAAATGTTTGAAAAAGATTAAAAAGCTTGGAAAAGATCTTGGATTCATAGGAACCCATAATCATGATGGCCATATCATTCCCAATCACTTAAGCAAGAGGGACTTGCTTAAGGGGATGGGATAACAAAGGATATGTTAGCAGGTTTTCCTCTAGAATAACTAGCTTAAGCGAGTGAGAAAACTCACTTAAGCCAGCTAAGGGAACAAGTCTCTCTTAGGGAGACTCGCTCTAGTGAGTGGTGACGTTGGTTAAGATAGAGGGGGGAGGGGGGAGGCAAAGACTTACATAAGTCTTTCTAGTTAGTTACTCAAGCGAGTGTGACACTTCACTTAACCAAGAGGGGATTAAAGATCCGAGATGCCTGGCTAAAAGAGCAAAGTGATAAAGACTAGGTGAGTCTCTAGAATAGTCGCTCAAGTGGAAATTGAGTCTAACTGAGATGAAAGAGTAGACATAAAGGCATAAGTGCCTCTAGATAGGGAATCACTCAAGCGAGCATATGAGTAAAAAATTGAATGTTTAAGTGTTTTACTCCCAAATTTCTATTTCAAAGGACATGTGGTTGGTTATGTTGATTATTATTGCTTCCATATGTGCAATAATAAGATATGAATGCATGATTTGTTTGATTTGCTAAAAAAATGTAGTACTAGATAAGACAAATGTATTTGTGTCATGGTTTGATTTTGAAAAAGATGGCAGGACCACATAAATTAAAAAAATGATGGACAACACATTTCAAATTTCATATTATTTACTTATGTTGCCATTTGCCCATCAAACAATGTACTACTCTAGTCTTAAATATAAAAAAAGAATCCACCTTTTTCTTGGTCTCAAATATAAAAAAAAAATTCAATTAATTTTACCTCATTTAGTGCTACTATCTCTAAAATATCTTCCTTTAATTAAAGTTCCAATGACTATTTTTTATTTCTAATACCAAGTTCCAATAAATGGTAGGTTGGAAAAATTATTTTTTAATGAAAATTGATGTAATTAAATATGGTTAGCTAACTTTCTTAGTTAGAGCGGCTTATTTTTTCTTCTTCTTATATTGAGACCGGAGGGAGCACAAGATAAAAAGTTGTGTTGTAACTTGAGCATTTGTCCTGTACTGTTCTTCTTGTGCTCTATGGTATAGTGTATCAAACACATCCAAAATGAGATGAATGAGTAACACACAAGATAATGTGAATGACAATACCTTGAATCTTGCTAGGTATATAAATGCTTTCACATAAATTTTGATATATGGTTATTATGCATTCTATGAGTATGAAATATGAAATGTTGTTGGATGCTATTGAGACAGGTGATCTAACCTATAAGATGGTGATAATGGGCCCATGTAGCATTCCAACTACGAGTGACCTAGCTTATGAAGGGCAAGGATGGGCTCACTTGTGTGCGGTGTATGGTTTCATGGAACCATTATATGAATAAAGAATTGGGATGTGATTCATAACATTGAGAGTTATGTTGGAGTGAAATAGATATGATCTATATGGTGGAGGTTATGACAAGTGTAGGTCGGAACTTGAGGGTTTCTAAGACCTAGTGTGGAAGCTACAATGATTTGTGTTGATCCCATGGAGTCAAAGCTTACTTGCAAAAGTGGATAACCCTTATGAGTCACCGGATGGATATCATTGTAGGCAGTGTGATCTATACGCCGAAGGCATCCTTCTTATGGGTAGACATATGTTCTTAAACTATTTCATGGGTTAGAATTGGTACGATATGGCATACGAAGTAGAACCAAGAGGATATTGCACTAGATTTGCTTTAAGTGGCTTCATTGATTAACTATATATGTGAATTATGTGATGTCTATGTATAAACCTATACTTGTGTGTATTTTATTTCTTTCTTATATTATGTTTTATGTATGATATGAGAACGCCTCTCACTCCCTTTCTATTGTTGTGTTTGGGTTCATTTTCATTTTTGCAGGTGAAGAGCATCCATGTGTTGAGTATTATGCCGGAGTGAAGGCTTAGCCTTATATGTTTAGTTTATGTTAGAGTTATGGGGCTGTGCTTTGATAGTTGTGACATGTGTAGAGGAATCAACCATCACTTATTCCTACTCATCATAAGCCTGAAGGAGGGACATTTGCTTGAAGCTTTCTAGTAGTAGTGTTAGGGCTAGATGCTTTTAATTAAAGCAAAAATGTTAATGTATGAAAAAAAAAAAAAAGCCAAGATTCATGAGATGGAAACATAAACCAGCATGGTTGCCTTCATTTTCTAATTAAAATCAGTAATGGATTTGTCTTTTTAAACCTATTTACTCTTGAATTATAAATCAAATAAACATTTTGAAAGAACACTCCCCATGAATTAAACATTCTTATTATTTTCTTTCTTTTCTTTTTGATTGTGCATCTTACACACTACCTATATTAATTGTTTATTTCTTTTAATTTATTTTCTATTATCTCTATTTCTAAATTGAAATCCAACAGTTTCTTTTTTATAAAACAATATCTATATTAAAAATAACTTTATATCACAATTCAAATTATTTATTGTAAATTGATCAAACTATATTTATATATTTAAAGATATTTATTATTATGGTTTTTAATGATATAAAAATAAATAATATAGTGACTAGTGAGTAAAATAGTACTTTAAGTAGATGGAGTTATCGAAATTTGAAAGCAAACCCACCTATTTTACGCCGTTTATTTTTTTAAACGTAAAATGCAAGTAGTTCAGTTCGAAATTTGGATTCAAAAGAATCAGATCAGGTACTAAAATTATACTAAAATAAATCAAATTTTAGATAGTAAAATCAAAATAAACTATATTATATGTATGAAAAGCACGTTTAAATCATTTTTTTTAAATATGTAACATTTCTCATAAGAAAATGTAACTTTTTCAACTCTATGCATTACAAGGTGTCAATATAATTTTATATATGATAGATGATATATTGTTAATTTTAAAATATAAGAAAATTAATTAAACAAAAAATATTTGTTTTAATAAGTTGTCAATGAACTTCTTAAAAAATTTCACTTCGATGTTTCCTCAAATTTATTTGATCCTGGAGCAAGACTATAAGAAAAACATAATGGGTGGGCTGTTTTTTACATAAGTAGTATAATTTTTTTAATTAATTACCAAAATTGATAGATTTTGAAGCCAGCTCACAGGAGTATAATTCCTTCGAAGATCAGTTAGGGCCACAGTGGTATCATGTTGAATGTTGATGGAGGCCCAGGGTTGATCTCTACCCATAGTTGTCTTCTTTCTTTAGTTGTTGTCATCAATAAGAAAAATAAACCGCCTAAATTAAAAAAAAAAACATAAATCTTCTTTTGAAAGAAAATTTCATACATATATTAATTGAAATCATGTTTCAAAACACAAATTTTCTTTTTAGGATTTGTTTTTTGAAAAAATTGTGACGGCTAAAAGTGTTATAAATTATTTCTTTAACTATCACAAATTATTTCATTAAGGAAAAAATAAATCTCTCATTTTGTGGTACACGACTTTTAGCATCCACAATTTTAAGAAAATAAATTAATAAAAAACTAGGAAAGTAAAATCTTATTTTGAAACACGATTTAAGTACATTAAAATTGTTTTTCAAAAAATTATTTGTCCATTATATAATTTTTTCAAAATATATCCATTTCGAAAATTATTAATTGAAAAATTATACCACTTTTTGTGAAAATGCCATAATTAGTGTATCTATAAGACTATATTGGACACGAAAATTCTTAGCCAAAAGGTCCAAAAGCAAGAAAAGTTATGCCATTATCTTGTAGATATTAATTATTCAAAGAGCTTTTTTTTTTTTTTACTTGTCTTCAAGGACGCAGTCCAACCTCTCCTCTGATTATCTGGCGTCTTAAGTAGGTATTTGACTGTTGGTAACGGTCCAAGACGAGAATTGCCAAATTAGAAAACTTCTATTTTTGAGTCTGGGGTTACAGTATGAACTTTTCAATTTTTTGGGCCAAGGGTTTATTTACATCGACCATGATGCTGATTTCTTCAGTGTAGGGCCAATTGTTTCAAGCACGAGCAAAGCATACAAATGTCCGAAATCTTACTGTCCACAGAAAAGTATTAGTTGACACTTGCCACTCTGAATCTATCTTTATAAGTATACACTGATTATAAATTTAATTTGAAAATAATATGTTAAAAAAGTAGAGAATAATTTTTTAAGAAAATCCAAAATGCTTCTATTAGACTCTGAAATTTGTCTTTGTCTATTTTCCTAACATATCTGAAGTATGCATATTAATTAGTCCGTTTCTTTTAACGTGATTTCACGGCTCAACCGCTTAATCCTTATTTCCTTGTTTTTCTTTTTGGCATACATGTACCACTAAAGTAAAAGATTTTTCGTTTTTCTTTGTCAATGAACCCTTTGCTTTGCTTGAAGAGTCTATAGATTTGGTAAACATTATGTTCTTAGTGATATCAAGTTGGCAAATCCATGTTCTGCAAAACTGTTGACAAGTGATTATATATATATATATATATATATATATATATATATATATATATATATATTCAAATTATTGTCAATAAATTACTAACAAATTTAGAAACATGTAAAATGATGCAAAAACAATATCAAACAAGAAAATTTATTATATAAAAATGTCATGTTTACAATTTAAATCTGGCCAATCAAAAGATTTGCTAAATATAAGTCTATCTACTCTAAACATCCTTAAAACATTCAATGTCCTATATATTTCTAAGTTCAAAAAAATACCTTATCCATTCTTTGCAAATTGCTTTAATTCTCCCTAATTCCAATGATTTTGGATCCATAAACTTTTGCAACATACAATAAACATAATAAGTTAATTACATTAAATAGTTAAAAGTATAATAAATTAATGAAACTTTTAAAGTAAATAAGTATATTAACGTTTTTTAAACATTCTTGATAGCCTCTATGATTCTGTCTCACATCCAATGCATGACGTAATAACTCAATGTCTCTTTGTAAATGTCTCTAAATTCAATATAAAATTTACTTATACCCCATAATTACAAACTAATAAAATGTCATTAATCATATTCTAGCATTGGTTAAATTATTGCTTTTACTTCAATCCAATCAATTTTCTTGGATAAACTTGAGTGGTTATCATGCAATCCCTTCAAAGCACTGCTTTGTAAATCTCCTTCGTGTTTATCTCTCCAATATGCATAATAATTTGTATCAGAGCCGATGGTTTGATTTGGTGACCGGCTTAAACGAGTAAAATGGTTGCGATGGATCCATGGACATGAGAATCCCTTGTATCGAAAGTCCTATAAGTGGGTGAGTTACCAACTAGATAATCGGCTCCCTATAAACAAGCATCATAGCAGAAAAAGGAAGGCAAGTAACATTCAATTCACAAGATCTATACCTCAGGCGAGCATTGATTTTATCATCGGAGTTCCTTTTTAGATATTTCATCCAACACCAGAGAAGGAGCTCGTTCTAAGGAAAAGATAGCATTCAACATATCATACAAGTGAAGAATTCGTAAGAACAACCATCACAAAAATAACTTGTGTTGTGTAGGTTGTGTTTCAAAGGCTTAACATAAAGAACATTTTCAATAGTAAATAACATTTTCCCAATTTATCGGCTGTTCTAATTGATTGTCCGTGTCAATTGGCTCTAAAGGAACTTTCCAACCTTTAATTGATTAAACGTCAAGTATAATAGACCCTCCCTCCCTCAAATTATATGAACATGCATTAAGTACCATTTTCGTGTATCTTTTCTCTCAAGGACATCTACAAAAGAAATAATCAAAGACTTTGGTTTTAGTAGTTTCTTACTAACTATGGTTTTCTCTACACAAATAAAAGACCGATTTTGATATTTTTCCTAAATTTATAGGTTGGATGTCAGGAATTTGTTAGGAGCAAAGTTTTCCTTTCTTATACTTGGAAATAAAAATATATTTATTATTTGGACACCAAAATTCATATGAGAAGCTACTTCTCAAAAGTTAATAATGTATTTCGCTCACAAATTCTTACTTTTATATATATTTTTTTAAAACCTTGTTGCTTTTGAAGTTGAAAAAGCTTTTTTATGAATGTACAAAGATAGCCTTATTTAAACATGAGATTTCTCAGAAGCTAAAATAAATATGCAACGATCACACACATGAGAAGCTGGAAAAAAAAAAAAAAGTTGGCATGCTTTTGATTATATACAACTTCTAGTCTTTCTACACCTTGATGTTGGAAAACACAATTTGTCTTTTATTATTCTGGTAAGCTAGCTATCCTTTTGCTAATCATGCTTCTTATGGGGGAAAATCTTATGTCTAAAAGATTGACATGCTTCAAACTAATACTTTATATCTTTCTTTATACTTCTTAATCAAGTCTTGGTTAACAATCACAAACTCAAAACAAACCATTAGTAGTTTAAGTCTAAAAAACTTAGAATTTATTTGTTGATATCAGTAAAACTTTAACTTTAGAAAGGGTTATGCTTCGACAGTCTTATCTACAACATTTTACACTTTAGATAATGTCAAGCACTGCAATAGTTAGAAGATTGATACCTAAAATAGGATAGACAACAACTTTGTAAATATTGACAATAATATATTTGTTTTTGCATAAATCTTTATATGCAATTAAATTAATAGGTAAAATTTAAATCATAAATTAAACACTATTTTTTTTTATTGAAACATAAAAATGGTGACAACTTAACAAAAACTCAGGGAATTGAGATAATCGTCTTTAAATGAAACTCAAGGAGCTTTTCTATCTATAACCATATATAGCGGAAACATGGATTTATCCATCCAAACTTAAGCAACTCTTGTATACAGCGCGATAATTAAGTTCTTGCCCATCATTTACTCCAATAATCACAAGAAAGGTCAGTTTAGGTTAATTAGAAACACTTTTAAAAGAGAAAAAATAAGATGAAATTTTTCTTAAATTAAAATGATTTTTTTATTAATTAATTTGTAAAAGTTATCTAATATATAATTTCTTCAAAAAATGAGAAAACACTTATATATTAATTAATGAAGAACTTATTTTAATTTTTAGAGAAATTATTTCATTTTTTTCTTTTTTCCTTCTCTTAAAAATATTTCTATAAAAATTTATCCAAAAAATTATATATATATATATATATATATATATATAATGGTAATTTTGTTTTATTCATCCAAACGACATTAATAATGCGAGAAATCAAAGAGAAAAACTCTTTCAAAAGCACCGGGAGTCATAACAATAGAAAGTAAAGAAATTTATTCAAGGAAACTGGGATTTGTACAATATTGATAGCGATATGCTATAATGCACATCCAGTAGTACATTTGGCCTTGTGGACATACGATAAATGTTATTTATTTTAATATGCATACACGACTTGCACACCGGAATTATTATTAGTATTACATCCTCACCTAACTGAACCAAATAAAATATCATTAAAAAGTTCCAACTTTGCTGGCGAGTGGACGGGCTTTACACATAGCCTCCAATGGAATTAACCTCGACAAGGTGATCCAATTATTCTCTCTCATATCAAGTTTTTTATCACTAACTCGTTTCCAGTCAAAACATTGAATCATTAATCCCAAAGTATAGCTGACACTTTGCATAGCCATGGGTTCTCCTGGGCAAGCCCTTCTTCCCATCCCAAATGCTACCAACTTCTTCTCCTCGCCTTCTTCATCAAACCTCTCAGGTTTAAAGCATGCCGCATCTTTCCATGTCTTAGGATCTCTTTGCATGGCCCAACCATTAGTAATCACAATTGTGTTTCGTGGGACATTGAATCCTTCGATGTGGATGTCTTCTGAAGCCACGTGCGGTATTAGAATTGGAGCCGGAGGATACAACCTAAGTGTCTCGAGGACGATCTTCCTAAGGTAAGGAAGTTTTGGAAGGTCCGACTCATTTAACAGTCGATCTGGCCCCACTTGAGTGTCCAATTCATCTCTTGCCTTCTTCAGCACCTCTGGGTGATTCAATAAATTAGATAATGACCACTCTAAAGTTCCAGTTGACGAGTCTGTTCCACCAAAGAGCATAGCCTGTAATCCAAAGTCCATCATATAAAGTTAGAAAAACATTTAGAGCCTCTTGTTTTTGTCAGAGTTTCTCTATTAGAAAAAATTTTATATTTTCAATAAAAAAAATTCTCAAAAACACTTATAAAATGTAAAACTTTTTTCAAAAGAAAAATTCTCAATAACTTCTAATCTTGAATCCAAATGGACTCATAATACATATAATCATTACCAAAGCAAGGCCTTTGATGATTTGGTCGGTATAATACTCAGGCTGTGTCTCTTGCAGTTTGAGGAGATGGTCAATCATGGAATTCTCGCGGTCCTTCTTGCTACGGTTCTCGTCAAGGATCTTATTCAAGATGGTATCATACCTCTTACTGATACTCTTCAACTGCTTCTCCACATTCTGAAAATCGAACCACCTAAGGAAAGGCAAGTGGTCTCCCTTGTTAGCCAAGCCCATGAGTTGCAGCATCTCATTCACAGTCTCTCTGAACTCCCTCGCTTCCTCAACGTTCTTCAGCTCACTCTCCTCTCCGTAAAACCGCTTCCCCGAAATCATCCTCATTATGTTGTTGTACGTCAAGTCGGCAAACTTGGAGGTCATCTCCACGTGCACAAAACCCTCGCCGGAGTTCCTGGCCAGCCTGTGTATCAGCCTCTTGGTCTCGTCGCTCCGGATTCCGGAGAAGGAGTGGACGCGCTGCGTGGAGAGGACGTCCAGGGAGGTTATGCGGCGGAGGTTGCGCCAGTGCTCGCCGTGGGAGCACGACCCCACGGTGGTGTTATCGTAGAAGATGTATTTTCCCGAGAGGGACCGTACCCGGTTGGCCAAGGTAACGTCATGTTTAGTGAAACATTCTTGGTACGCTGTGGGTGATGAAACAACTACCACAAGACTTGACCCAAACCAAAGGGATATTATGTTGCCGTATTTTTGGGACATGCGGTGGAAGAAACGGTGGATAGGTTGTTCGACGAGGTTAAGGTTGCCGATTATGGGAAGAGGAGTGGGACCAGGTGGCAGGTTTCGTAATTTTCTGCTTCTTTGGAAAAGGTACTTGAGAGTCAGGAACAACACGAGAGAAAGAAGAGAGTAAGATAAGAAGGGAGACATTATTACTATTGCCATGGCTGGTTTTTGCACCACAGATTTTGTGCAGTGATTAGTGATGATGCAATATTCGGCATGGGAAGTCACCTATATATAACGCAGAGTCATAGCATGACGCTAGTCGCATTGGGGATTTTTGAATTGGCAAAAAATGGATTATGACCAAAGGCTTTGCCGTCGTAAACCCCTGTTGTTTTTTAGTACAATATTTTCCTTAACTTGTTCTTGTCATCCTTTAATTTGAATTCAGCAGCCTATATATTATACTATTGTTTCTTGTGTTGAATTTTGAGATCAGTACATAGATTCTTACTCAGCCAACTGATTAAGATTTAAAATAACTATTATGATGCTCAAATTTTGGGTGATATGATTTATTTATTTTATATGGATCATATATTCTACTTGAATTATTTTTATTAAAGAATATTAATACAAAATAAATTATTATAAAATTTAAAAATTTAATAATGCATTTTTTTACGTAATTTAACTCATGTTTACGACAATTCATTATTAAATAATTATAAAAATACAATATTAATATACTTAAATTTATTTTTTCTATCTATCTTCCTAACGTGGATGCTCTCATGGACCAGCCAGTCAAGTAATGTAAGATGGTCAATTTTTTTGTTATTAATTACCTATTTTGACAGGTCATAACAAACTTTTTTAAAAATAACATAAATGCACCTAATTAAAATTTATATACATTTAGCTCTCCTGTGTGATGTATCGCCTTTGAAAACACACGTCACCCTCGATACCATCCAATTTTCAGTAGTTGCTACAACCCCAGGCTCTTAGCTTGCAGCAACTCCTACTCCAAGAATAATCAACCTTTCGAAATTAAAAAAGTTGAAGGAAAATAAAAACACAAATGTGAACATACAACATATAACAAACCAACATAAAGAATAAATATGAGTCAATTTAACACATTTTAATCTATTATTTTCTTTAAAATTAAAGTTAAATTAAGAAAGAATTTTGCCAAGACAAAAATATACAGCATGCATGAGAGGGATGTTTGCCCTACTTGAGCTTGCATGTTCGCCATGTTGACCGTCACTCTCTTTTTGTTTCTAACTAATGTTTGTTACTTCCCTGAAACATTGATCTAAACCGTCAAACAATGTGTGTGTCTATTGAGGCTCCATGAGTTGAAAATCTACTACGTATTTGACTTGTAATTAGGATTTTAGCTTCTCTAAAGTGGAACAGATCAACGATGTTTTTTCAGAATTATAAGCACAAATAAGAAGTGATCGAGTTTTAACTCTTTGAGAGAAAAATTGGAGTGAGAGAGGTGCTGAGGTTCATCCTTCCTACAAGATACCACGGTGGTCATCGTCTAGGGGTTTGTAATAGATAGAAAAATATCGGTTCTAATTCCGATACATGTGAGGAAAGTAACTTTAATCTTATTATTAGCATGCATGTCGGATACTTTGAATTTGAACCCACATTTGTACCTACAATTATATGTACTTTACTTATGTGTAAAATCAATTAATAAAAAAAATTAAAAATTACCAAAACCTAATTAAAAATTCAATCCTAGATCGTCTAAACATTACATTAACTCATCTAAAAATAAACTTAAATCATTCAGACATAAGTCATAACTCAACATTAGAAAACTACAACTTTTAATCTAAGGTAAGAATATCTTGGAGTAACACAGGAAGCTTAAAACTCTAATTATGGTTGTACCAAATAAAAAAAAAAAAAAAACTACAACTTGATGTTTTAATGTTCTTAATTAGCCATAAAAAATTCTCTCAATTATCTCAAACTATATATCTTTCCTTTATAGATCATATATCTTTCAACTTATTAGATCAAAGACTAATTTATTCATAATATATAATTATTATTAGTCCAAGAAAATTTTACACATAACAAAATCTAATACTTATATTGTTATCCCAATATGAACACATAGAAACTTTACACCTCTATATCAAACCTTTGGATTTTCTATATCAATACACTTCATCTTCATATCTATCTCTTTCAATTTAATTATCCTATTTCATTTCCATCTCTAAATTAAATTTAAATCATCTATACAAATTATCAATATTAAAAAAATATTATAATATTTTTCATGATAAATTTAAAATATAATTTATCTATTTACTTTTTTTTATTTCTTATAAATTTTAATCATAATATAATTTATATAATCAGAAATATTCATTTGTTATAATTTTTAATTATATAAAAATAAACGTTTACTACTAGTTATACTTTTTAACAACAAATAATTGGTTGGTCTTGAAAGCGCTATTTTGTCCTGTTTCACGAAACACGTCTTTCCCCGTTTCAGATGCATATTCCCGAGAGATTGACCGTACTGCCACACTTCAAAAAAAAATTTACCCATATGCCACGCCTACAGTAAATTTTACCAGACTGCCACGCGGCCTATTTCGCTGGCCTCAGTAGCGAAATAGGCGGGCTGATGTGGCGTCCCAGCAGTGGCTACATATTTCGCTGCTCAGGGAAGCGAAATATGTAGTCAAAGCGCCAGACTGACATGGCAGAGCAGACAGGCCACGTGGCAGGCTGTGCAAAGTTCGTTGCCCTGACCAGCGAAATAGGTAACCTATTTCGCTAGGCGTGCTAGCGAATTACGTCCACGTGGCAGCTTTTACCTATTTCGCTGTCAGGCCTAGCGAAATAGATTACCTATTTTGCTAGCCCATGTAGCGGATTACTACAGCACCCCCCCTATTTAAACTCCCACCCCGGCGTATTGAAGCTGTCCAATTCTTGTGTAAAGTGAGGAAGCTATATGTGTTTGAGAGTATATGCAAAATGAGTGGTAGTATGAATGGTTTGATCACCATTGTGTACTATAATGGGAGAAAATATGTTGGACCGAATGGTCAAATATTTGAAGGAGACAGCAAAATGTTTCGTATGCCCCCCGGATGCAGCTATGATGATTTGATGAAAATTATTTATAAAAAGCTGAGATTATGACGGGGTCAGTCTGTAACTCGATTGAGTGCTCGATGTGCATCCGGCAACCCGGTGCAATGGGTTGGTGTGGATGTTGTAGATGATGAAGATTTATCCCTAGTTACAGACGCATGCGTATCCGACGGAGGAGATCCGAGATTTATAGAATTGTATGCTGAAGTGAATTGCGGTGGTCAGTCAAGCAGTCGAAATGTTGA
>PYAF01005739.1:858751-909948 GCA_007407185.1 Glycine tomentella
AAAAGAACAACTTTTTTTGATAAAATAAACAATCTTTTACTTTTTTCATGTATTTGTCTAAACTGATTTTACTTAAATAATCAATTTTTTTAAGAAATAAATCTTCTCTATTTTTTAAAATATTTTTTAATAGTGTTTTTCTATATATTTTTTAATTTAAACAAATTATCCAAATTTAAATAAGTTATCAACAAGTTGTTCAAAATACATCTTTAGTACTTGAGATTTAATACAAAAACTCAAGTTTCTAAAAAAAATAAAGTTGCAAAAATATTTAATGCCACAAAGTGATAAACTCTACAATATTAATATGGATGCAAAGATCGTTATAACTAAAACATTGTGTCAATTGTTGGTTATCAAATGATAAGAGGAAAGATTATAAGCATATGCTATATAGGGAGAATAACTCTCAAGAAGTATTATATTGATTTACTAAAAGATACAAAATTATATATACATTGATATCTTCTTTATATGACTACTCTATAACTAACTCATAACAAAATAGGTAACTAATAGTTTATTAGCGCTATGGGTCTTTAAGTTTAGGTTCTCAATGAGATAAGGGAAAGGGGAGGCCTCGAGCTCAACAAAGAAGGCTTTCATCAACAACATCTACACCTCACAAAACCCATGAAAATACAACAAAAAATAACACCAATGAAGGTTTGCACAAATACCCATTATGAATAAACTCATAAGAAGGGCAAAGAGGAGGAAGAGAGGGCTTACCATCCAACAATGGGATAATCTTGAACTCAAGGGAGAGGACAGAGAGCATCTCCTCTTAAATGGGAAATAAGTCTCATTCTTGAGAGTGACAAAATATTTATCAAATACATTAGATATCTATCGAATTCCTAATTACATACTTAAAAGATAATATTATCTATAACCATGTTGATATTAGTTTGATTTAACTTTGGTAGTTAAATTTTGTTTATGACATGTAATGAGTATGATAAAATTTGAACTTTAATACTATGACTAAACTACTCAAAATTAAAGCCCATGACTGCTATCAGTATGACTATGAAAAGCGTAAGGAAAATAAGACTAGCAAGCTCCTAACATTAGCTAAGATCCAACTGAAAAATATCATAAAAATATTAAAAACATATATCATAAAAATATTAAAAACATATAAGTTTCAATAAGTAAAGTAACAAAGAGAAAAGTAAAAAAAATCAGAATATATATAAAATTTAATGCATACAGTGACAGTATAAATCATTTAATCACAAATTACCAATTATCATTGAAATGTTGTGAGGGTTTTAATATTAAAGCATAAAAAAGACATTTTATTAAAGTAGATAATATTCATAGATGATTCTCAAAATGTAAGGGAATCATAGATGGTTCACAGATTTCTTAGTACGACTGACCACATCTTGTGGGGTGAAACACGGAAAGGAGGTAATTGTTTTTTAAAATTATCAAATAGGGAAAAACTTTAAATTAATATACTTGGAAATGTGTAAGCCATAGATTATCTTAGGACTTCTTAATTGAAAGTCATAAATTATATTATAATTTTTTTTATTTTTGAAGTTAAAAATATATTTTTAATTTTTTTTAACACGACTTTAAAATTATAAGGAAATATATTTTTTTTTAATTGAAGTCATAAAATAATTTATGACTTTAATTTTTAATTTTTTTTCTTTTTTTTATTGAAGTAGTAAAATTTCAATTTATAAATCGTAAGTAACTTGTGACTTACTTCTTTATAAATATTAATTTAAATTTTATCCTCACTTATTAATTTTGAAAAAAAAATTCCGTCGTTTCGCCCACCTTGTGCATGTGAATGAAAATTTATTGCCGCCCCAAAAAACAAATCAGAACTATTAATTAATACTATCTGTCAAGACATGTTCCTGGTATAAAAAAAAAAAAAAAAAATAGACTAGTTTCTTGACCCAACTCCGTAGATACTGTATGTAGTACTAGTATATTGAAATATATGTTCTAAGGGGGCTGCTAATATTAGTAGGACTGGACAAAAGTTGAGTAAATATTGACTGTTAATTTGAGGCACAAAGTTGTCATTTAGTTATTGTAATTAATTTAAAATTGCACCATAGATTATGACAAAGTGTATATAAAGGTGGCTTAGCATGGCACGTATTGCACCACTTAAGTATCCTAAACACTAATGACTAGTGAGAGTGATCGATTAATTTCCCAGTGAGTAACATCGATCGATCACTTCATCACAGACAGCATAGTCTCTGGTGCAAGAATCAATTGAGCAAGCATGGGAATGTTGTTGGTGGTGGTGTCTTACTCTGTCCTTTTCCTGGTTCTATTCCTCGGTGTGAAGTTTGTTTTCCAAAGCAGAAAATTGAGAAACATACCACCAGGTCCTCCTCCTCTTCCCATAATAGGGAACCTTAACCTCCTCGAACAGCCAATCCACCGTTTCTTCCAACGCATGTCGAAACAGTACGGAAACGTGGTTTCCCTCTGGTTCGGTTCACGTCTGGCCGTTGTCATCTCCTCACCAACAGCATACCAAGAATGCTTCACCAAACACGACGTTGCCTTGGCCAACCGGCTACCTTCTCTATCGGGAAAATACATCTTCTACAACAACACCACCGTAGGCTCCTGCTCCCACGGCGAGCACTGGCGCAACCTCCGCCGCATCACCGCCCTGGACGTCCTCTCCACGCAGCGCGTCCACTCCTTCTCCGGAATCCGGAGCGACGAGACGAAGCGGCTGATGCAGAGGTTGCTGCTGGCCAAGAACTCGAACGAGAATGAGTTTGCGCGGGTGGAGATTAGTTCGATGTTTAACGACTTAACTTACAACAACATAATGAGGATGATATCGGGGAAGAGGTTTTACGGAGAGGAGAGTGAGATGAAGAACGTTGAGGAAGCGAGGGAGTTCAGAGAGACTGTGACTGAGATGTTGGAACTCATGGGCTTGGCTAACAAGGGAGACCACTTGCCTTTACTAAGGTGGTTCGATTTTCAGAATGTGGAGAAACGCTTGAAGAGTATCAGTAAGAGGTACGATTCCATCTTGAATAAGATCCTTCATGAGAACCGTACCAGCAATGACCGCCAGAATTCCATGATCGATCATCTCCTCAAACTGCAAGAGACCCAGCCTCAGTACTACACTGACCAAATCATCAAAGGCCTTGCTTTGGTAATTACTTTTATTTCCATCTTATCGTGAAAAACATTTTGTTTCTTTGTAATTTCTTGTGTTGTATGTCTGATCACCTAGTAATGAAAATTAAGAGAGAAAGCATGGCATGTCAGGGTGTTTTATTTTTTTTTTTACCACCTTAATTAGAATCACTTTACTGACTTTGACTTTTTAACTATCACACAAATCTTCAATTCAAAACTTAAATCACACAAGGGTGCTTTGTAACATGTCTATATAAAAGCTTGATTTACAAATAAAATTAGACTGAACCAATTAAATACAGTATAGCTAGAATACGAAGCAATAAATTCTTGCTGTTTTAATAATTGTTCAGCAGATCGATAGGGCCCACTTTCTTCACAACATTCAGCAGTAAAGTGTTATTCTAATTCGTTGAAGTCAAATTATTTTCTAATTGTTGCTTTTCACGGCTGGTGTTGCAATCTTTTATATTATATTGATATGTGGCTGTTTTATTTGACTTCATGACTGTATTGGGTTAGACTTTGCCTTTACTCTCTCTAATATTTTCTTTGCGGCTAATTAAATAAAATGAAGTATGATAAAAATCCATGAGAAATTAATGATTTGAGAGTATAATTTCAATAACTTTAATTCTTTTTTTACACCTTGATTTTTTAAACTCATAATTGATTTATTACTTTTTTCACTTTCTCCCTCTTCCCTCCTTATTTATTTTTCTTCCCAAAGAGAGTGATTTTCTTTCATTGTAATTTAAAATCACATGTTATATATATGCTCCACCAATGTATTTTTTTTAACACATATATGGTGGATTTTGGATTGCAGGCCATGCTTTTTGGTGGAACTGACTCATCAACTGGAACTTTAGAGTGGTCATTATCTAATTTATTGAATCACCCAGAGGTGCTGAAGAAGGCAAGAGATGAATTGGACACTCAAGTGGGACAAGACCGCTTGTTAAATGAGTCAGACCTTCCAAAACTACCATATCTTAGGAAGATCATCCTTGAGACACTTAGGTTGTATCCCCCGGCCCCAATTCTAATACCTCACGTGTCTTCAGAAGATATTACAATTGAAGGATTCAATGTCCCACGAGACACAATTGTGATCATTAATGGTTGGGGCATGCAGAGAGATCCTCAGTTGTGGAATGATGCCACATGCTTTAAACCTGAAAGGTTTGATGTGGAAGGAGAGGAGAAAAAGTTGGTAGCATTTGGCATGGGAAGAAGGGCTTGCCCAGGAGAACCCATGGCTATGCAAAGCGTCAGCTTTACTTTGGGATTGTTGATTCAATGTTTTGACTGGAAACGAGTAAGTGAGGAAAAGCTTGATATGACAGAGAACAATTGGATCACCTTGTCAAGGTTAATTCCATTGGAGGCCATGTGCAAGGCTCGCCCACTCGCCACTAAAATTGGAATTTAATATACATGTTAAACTTGAAGAATCCAGAATCTAATACTTATAATTTCAGTGTGTAAGAGTTGTGATCATATACATGTTAAAATTAATAACCTTTGTCCAAAAATCATCCATGGACACCTAGGTATTAATTGACATCTAGAGAGGGAAGTATAGATATTGGGTGAGCAATTAACATAATTAATATTGTATACAGCCCCA
Source organism: Glycine tomentella (assembly GCA_007407185.1). Taxonomy (NCBI): domain Eukaryota; kingdom Viridiplantae; phylum Streptophyta; class Magnoliopsida; order Fabales; family Fabaceae; genus Glycine; species Glycine tomentella. The sequence goes on from PYAF01005739.1 coordinate 863,541, forward strand.
GTTTTCTCAAATAAATTTCTTTACTTTCAATTAGTTTTTATTCACAATACGAATGAAAAAAAAAAAAAGAACTCCTTTGCTTTCCCATTATTGTCGTCGCTTGATTAAATAAAACAACTTTGGTATATAGTAAGACTGTCAACATATATAGTCCTTGTGTTATTATAGAAAAGAATGGGTAAGAACTGATCATGATGCTGTAAATTAAAAGACGACAGTTACTTTCGTATCCAAGGAAATTTAAAGGTTTTCGTACAATTGCATTTTGGGGTCAATAATTGAATGATTTTGGGTATACTAAGGGGGGGAAAAGAGAGAGAGACAAATTATTCTCTACTTTTGTAACATATTATTTTCAAATTAAATTTATAATCAGTGTATATCTTATTAAGATGATTCAGAGTGGCAAGTGGCAACTAATACTTTTCTGTGGACAGTAAGATTTCGGACGTTTGTATGCAAATGCTTGAGCTTGAAAAAAGAGGCCCTGCACCGAAGAAATCAGTATGACTTGTAACATAAGCTCCATATTTCTTAATAGTATATAATTTTTCTTTTGATAGAAATATGACTTGTCCATGGTCCAGTTCATTTGAACGGCTTGCTCTGTTTTAGTTTTTGGCCATGTTCTACTGCTAATTTACAATGTCGCAAACGATTGAATCCCACACCATTCACTTGGGATAATGCTGACTATGGTTAATTGTTTATTGACATTTTTCTTATATAGAAATGGCGAACATTGCACAAATAGTTAACACGAATAATGAGCATGAAGATCAGGAATTTCAGAAAGGTTCAGAAAAAATATAAATTCCACCCTCCAAATATTATCCCCAAAGTCATGTACACAAAATAATAGTGATCACTATTCATGTATTTTGTTTTGATTTTGGTTTTAAGATTAATGTATAAATTATGAGAGAAATTAATTATCTTTAAACTCCTTTTGTTAGGTCAAATTCCCTCGCATCCAGCTTTTCAACATCTGAAGTGCAGCTTTTGGTTGATCCATAGGGACCAGGTGCCCAGCCTCATATACCTGTTGTACAGTATCACATAAAAAAAAGTTACCAAATGTGAAATTAACAGTGCCACACTGTCACACTCAAAAATACAATCCTGACCACTAACCTTAAGGAAAGAGAGAGGTCCATAGCTATTCAGAGACCCTGCTTCTGCACCATCAACAACAAATTTCACGGTAGGAGATGTTCCAAAGGCCTTTTGGCCTGACCACTCCATGGCATAAACCCACCTTGAATTCCCTGCCAAAAGAGAGCCCCATCAAGAACTCAATCTAACATACACAGCTTTTCAATACAAAAACAAATTGCAAAGTGTCAACAATACACTTTCTAATACACTTTTATAAATACACTCTCAATTGTTGTCAAAATTTTATTGAAAATCACAAAAGTTTTATAAGAGTCTCACTCGTTATTTTTGTAATTTTTAATAAATTTTAACTATAATAAAGTTATGTCTTGGTGATTTATTGATCATGAATTTGAATATAAAGATCGCCTCTTTGTATAAGACTATCTATAATATTTTTCTCTCTTACATCTGTATAGCGTTTTTTTATAATTTCGTCCCGTCATTAATAACTTGATTATTTTTAAATAAATAGAAACAATGCTAGTAAGGAGTCCTATTGAAACTAAGAAATATAACTTGTTTGTCATCCACAACAAAATAAATGAAGTTTTTCAAAAATACCTGCTAGTGGAGGAAGTAAATAATTTGTTAGAAAGAGTATGTTAGTGACTCCTGATACAAATTTGTTCGAAATGAATCAAGTAGGCTCACCAAGCCAATTGCATATGAGATCTTCTTCCCCTGCATACACAAGCAACTTGATTCCATCCTCAAGAAGTGCAGGAATCCCCACTTCCAAGTTTTTCATCCAATCTTGCGCCATAGCATCATACACTGTTTTACTGCATGAAACAAACGTCAAGTCTTCCGCCACACCTAAAGCACTCTTCACTTTCTGCAGGTTTAACAACGTCTCCGCGTTCTTCAAGTCATAGCACAATTCTCCCACACATTTTTTTCTGATGTCATAGTACTGCAATTTGCATATCAGCACAATGCAGTAAGCAAACTGAACTGAGTAGTGAAAATAAGAAAAAAAAAAAATACATTGTTCGTTCATGATTACTTACATTAATGTCACCAGCAATGGACATGATACTATTGAATATGCCATCACAAATATTAAATGCAGTCTCACAACTTTGTCCACCTTGATTTTCTGAATTATCAAACCCAAACAGGATCACCAGGTGAAACATAATAAAAGGGTGTGAGCGTGAGTGACAAAGGGAAAAGAACTCAATTAGTTTGTACCGCAAGTTTTAGCAGCTTGTTCACAATCTGGGATTGACTTGCTGATTTGATCATGTTCAGCCTTTGTAATTATTCCGTTGTCTAATGCATAATCTGGGTATGCGGGGTACTGAATTGCAGGATTTGTCAACCCATTACCAATTGCAAAACCCTGTTGTTATATCAAATGAATCAACACAATGAAGACAAAATAATTAAATTTTTTTATGTGAGAATCAAAAATAGTGTAAGAGAATTTACAATAACTCATGTATTCTGCTTAATCAACCAACTGAGTTTGACACTCTTGACTAAAATATTAGCCTTTTTTATTGTTCGTAATATAAATTATACTATTAGAAATAGTGTAAGACCTTGAGGTTGATATGAATTCCTTGATTTTCTTTGTTTCCTTGCTTAACCCGGGATGCAAGAGCTGGAACATAGTGTCCAGCGTATGATTCTCCAGTGATATAAAAGTCATTCTTAACGAATTGAGGATGTGCCTTGAAAAACTCCTGTCATTATAGTAAATTAATTTAGTGCATGTTATTTATAGACAACAAAATTATATTGTATTCAGAAAACCCACTAGGATGGGCCCAGTGGTAACAATTGGGGTAGAATACTTGAAGTTATAAGTTGCAAACATCAAATAGATCATTGTAAAAAAATAGATAAAATTTGAATACAGTTCTGATCAGATTTAAAATTTCACTTGGATAATCTGTACTCAAATAGTTCACACCAAAATTCAATTCTAACTAGGATCCTATTTTATCAAAAATTCAATCACCATTCACGTTTATTACAACAATTAATAACAATTTCTATAAAACAAACTCATTTTATCTTCGTTATATTTTCTTAATAGTGAAAAACAATTTAAAAAAAGTGAGTCAACATGAAAAATAATAGGAAAATGCTCATTTGTATGAAATGTATTTCGTTAAGATGCAAGAATTCTTTGTATTGTGACAAAGAATGTTTTAACAGTTTTTTTAATTTATAATTGAAAATTATTCTAAAAAAATATTTTTCCACGTTATCAATTTGTGCGTTTCGTATCGTGTTTTATTCGTAACAAATAGCATTGCTAAAAAAATATATTTAAAACGACTAAAATTGCATATAAGTTTTATCCATCCAAATACATAATAAGTGTGATAAAAAAAATGGACTTAATATTTATTACCTGCAAGAAGTCATATAAATCATTGCTAATGCCCGCTTCATCATGACGAATGTCAGTAGCATCAGAAGAGTAACTAAAACCTGTCCCCGTAGGTTGGTCAACAAACAAAATATTTGATGCCTGAAGAGGGAAAAAAACTTGTTGATGCGAGTAAGAAAAAAAATTTGGTGCAACAACAAGATTCTCTAATTTAACCAATGGTATGACTATGTGTGCTTTATGGTTGAACCACCAGTGACCCATTATTTCCATAAAGGAAAAAAGAAACATGGAAATTACTCGTTACCTGGTCCCAACCATAATCATTCCATATAAGAGACAAGTTGTTGCCAATATGAAAAGGGCCATTTTCGTAAAACAAAGCCAATTCACCACCACACCCTGGTCCTCCAGTCAACCATATGACAACTGGATCATCCTTGTTATTTCGTGATTCAAAGAAAAAGTAGAACATCCTGCATGCATGTCAAAGAAAAAAAAATGGTTATATATATATATATATATATATATATATATATATATATGTGTGTGTGTGGAAATTTAGATCAGGATCACATGCATATTAGAGAGTAATTAAAAGGTCACAAAATTGAAATTAACTAATTAAATAAAATGAAAATACGGCACTTGAACTAAATAACTAATTTCAAACCAATAAGTCAATGATGGATGTGTGATCATAATTAAACTTGGGACTATCCAAATTCACAGATATATAAAATTACAAAACATTAACCAATTTCATGAATCAAGCCAATAAAATGGATGTGTGGTCATAATTAGACTTAGAATTATACAAATTCACGGATAAATACAATATAATAAAGCCTTATCAAATGCTGTGATAGAATATTTTTTTTCTCTGTGATGAATACGATGGTATAGAATAATGATATTACATGAATATGACGGGAAATTAAATTTTATCCAGAAGCATATTGCTTGTAGGACAATTTAAAGATTCCTTAATATCTTTACTCACTTTGAATCTATCACGATATATCAAATAAATTAACAAGCCCAAAAAAATAATGGTGACTAAACCAATATATATAATCGTTGCCAGCTACATGGAGAAAGGAATAAAGCAGTGCAACAATTATTGACCCTAATCAATCATTACAAAAAAAAAAAGTTCCTTTTTTGTTGTTGTTGCAAAGCACTTTGACTAATCACATGCATTCACATCACATCTTAATAGCACTTTGCCATTGCATCCTTATCATTGGAATGGAGAGGTATAGATATAATTAACATTGTTTTAACTCGTTATTGTGGTTATAGTTAATATGAATTAGAAAATCTTTATATTATGGATAATTATAAAAAATGCGACTAATTAAAAAAGCATGAGTAATTACAATCGTAATGTGATTCAAAGTATCAAAATATCATGACATTATTGTCGTAATTGCAGTTGCAGGTTACAATTTAAAATCATGAATTAATAATATAAATAATGAAACACATATAGGATCCATTTGGGTAAATTTTTTTAAAAGTAATTCTAAAAGAAAAAAAGAAAAAGAAAAAAATGAGATGAACTTTTTCATAAACAAAAATAAACTCTCAATTAACTAATTTTTAGAAGTTCACTAATATAATTTTTTTAAAAGATGAGATGACATCTACAAATAAGTTAATAAAATACATATTTTAATTTATGAAAAAGTTTATTTTATTTTTTTCTTCTTCTAAAAGTGTTTCTAGAGAAACTTACATCCAAACATATCGATAATATGTATTTACCTTGCAGCTTTGGAATTAGGAAGTGAAAAGTAACCTGCATGGTGACCAAGGTCTTCAATAGAAGGTCCAGAATCACCAAGAAACGAGAACTTCTTCTCCACGATATTCCCCGAGACAAAGCCATTAGCAAGGTCATCACCTTTAACAATGTTTATTGGGTTCTTTGGAAATAAGTTAAGGCTTCTGATGAGCTTTTCTGCACGTGATTTTGGTGGGTTGGCATGATCATAGGTGAGGCGAGAAGTTGCATAGGAAGAAGAAAGTGACACAAAGAAGAGCAACACAAGGAACAAAGAGACTTTGGAGAGTGTTAACGTTGATGATGGTGCCATATTGTTTGAATTTGTGGAAAAATGCGTACCAATGGCTGTGACTTATATAGCACTCGCAAATGCGAAGGGTTCCACCACTTTTCAGCGTTTAGCATTTCGGAATACTTAATTAAATGTATCATTTTCGAGTAACCATAGACCACTTGTCTATCTTCATTGTATCTTTTTTTTGGGAGGGCGTGGGGTGCATAAAAGTTTCCTGAAAATTAATTTTAAAAAATTGGAGGATCATATCCTCAACACATAATGTCATGATAATTTTAAATTTAAGTTACATATAAATTCAAAATTTATGGATTGAAAAATTAAAACGTCCAATATTGAATTTTATTAACGGTAAATAATTATTTTTGTTCCTGAATGTGTAGAACACTGACAAATTCATCCTTAAAAGATAAAAATTCAAATTTTAGTCCATGAAAGTAGAAAAAAATGTGACAAATTCATTCTTCCCTTAATTTTTATCCATTATCGTTAATGAAAAAGCATGTGTGACACATTCAGGGACGAATTTGTCAGTGTCCTATACATTCAGGGACAAAAGTGACTATTTATCCAAAATATAATTTAATCTTCATTTTGTTTTTAATTGTTGCAAACATAACATTATAATAAATACTTAAAAAAATAGAAAAACAAACATAAGTAAGAACAAACATGATAATAAATATAATATTGATTACTAAACATAATTTGTCTGTTCTTCTGAAATTTCTATTGTGATAATATTAGATAATGACAAAATGAAGTTGGGTTTCATTTTTTTAAGGATTAACTTAATGACTATGTATTTTTGTTTGAGTCTTATATTATGGGTAAGGTACTATCATATTAGAAATTTCAGAGAGCAATAGACAAAATATGTTTATTATTATGTTTATTTTAACTTATGCTTACTTTCCTATTTTTTTAAATGTTTATTGTAATGTTATGCTTACACGTTTAAAAAATGGAGAAAGATGAAAATTAAATTATATTTTGGATAAATAGTCATTTTCGCCCCTAAATGTATAGAGCACTGACAAATTTGTCCATAAATGTGTCAGTAAGCTCTTCCATTAGTGGTAAAGGACGGAAGTTAATGGATTGATAAATTTGTCATATTTTTTTCACTTTTGAATTTGAATTTTTATCTTTCGATAATGAATTTGTCAGTGTTATAGATATTCAAAGATAAAATAACTATTTACTATTTTCTTAATTAAAACAGTATATGTAATTATTAGTTGGATTTAAACCAGAATAATTGGAAATTTTGCGTAATTAAAACAAGATCTTTACTGAAATAATTTTCAAAAATTAAAACAAGTTTTGATGAAACTAATATTTTCCTCAAACTAAATTATGAAGCTAACTCGGTATTTTTTTTATTTATAAATAATGACCAATTTTCTTTGATAATTTTGTCATTCCTATCACAATCACGTCATAGTGGGAAATGATAAATTACATTTCAATTTTCAAATACGATAGGAATTAGAGGTACTCCTTTGCACATAATATATAAGGTAGTTTAATGTATTTTGATGACTTGGTAATTATAAACTTTTTAAGTCAGCCATGACACCGCTGTCAAAAGAAAAAGTCAACCACGAGTCCACGGCACCTTTGTAAATTCAAAAACGAAAATCATTAAATTTAGAAGCGGGGCATTTTAGTTCACAACAATATTTTAACTATATTTTTATTTAAATTACCAATTAAAAATAATTCACCCCTTTTTCTCTATGCCTAAATATGAACATTCACACAGTTTAAAGGAAATTTCCCCTATTCACCGCTCCCAATTTAAATCAAAATATTTCAGTTCATAGAAAATTAATTATTCATAGTATACCAGATACAGTGAACAAGATAGGTCCCTAAGTTCCTTGAAACGTATTATTTCTGCTAATAAAAAAATAATTATTATTTATTCTGATCCACAAGTTTCGTGAATAGGCAAAATCAATTGGGAGGCAAATTTTGAAATGTAGTATTAAATTAGTAAATGAGTACTACTATTTAATTAAATTAAAATTGCAAAATTAGTCTTTAATAGTTATAAGTGTTTGCACTAATTATGTAATCTGAGCATTTCTTTCCATCTTTTTCATCCTGTTTTCTCTTTCCCAGGCCTTAATTAGTTAGTTGGATTCAAATTTCAAATATTTCAAAAGAATTATTAAATTCTCTTCCTGTCATCTTCTCTCTACTCTCTTATTCTTCTCCTATCTTCTCTTTCACTCCTTTCTCATATAATAATCTTTCACTTTCCTGTTTCGTTTTTTATTTTTATTTTTGGCTTTTTTTTTTATTTGAACCTTTATTCACTCATTTTATGCTTTCAACTTATGTACTCACCGTGTTAACAATTTCAAAATGCTTCTTTCTAAGTGTTTGCCTTCTTTCCTCTTATAAAAAATAAAGATTTTGAATTATCTCCAAGTATAAAAAATTAATCACCATTAATTTACAATTTAAAACTAATTTTTTTATATAATTTAAAATTAATTTTAACTAACGCATTATTTATGTTTTGCAAATTTTTAACTTTAAAATTGATAAAGCATGCAATTTATTGTAAGTACCTTATTGATCTTATCTCTTAGTAATTTATTTTCTTTAACAACTAGACATATATTGTTTTTTATTAATTTTTAATTTCAAATTAACTTCCTTGGGTCAAAGGAAAAACTCTTATAAAATATTCTCAAAATCAAGATATCTACAAAATGTATCAAGTAAGAGTATATAAAAAAGAGTTTAAGGACTATACATGTGAAATAATTTACATTGTCACGCAATCATATATTATTGTTTGAATTAATTTAAGATAATTATTTTAAAATTTAACAAACTTACCATACATGGTGGTTGTGATTGGATGGTTATGTAAAACAGTTTAAGCTATAAGTAGACAAACCTTTTTTCCTATACAAAAATTATTTTTTTAAACATCATTACTTTAAATTAATATTGTTTCAACTTCACAATTTTTTTTCTCAAAAAACATTCACAAACTTTAAAATTGATTAAAATATTAACTACCATCTTATCCCTTAATTTATTCTCATAATACTCATAACATGTCAAAGAAATCTATCTCAATTGATTGATTAAATAGGATGCATAAATTATTATAAGTTACGACAATATCTTTCATTTCTACATATAAAAAATAACATTTATTAGTCATAAGTCATCACATCATATTATATGTTTTCTAATTAATATTTTTCAATTTCAATCTTAACTTTTTCAATGCCAGAAGCTGAAATATCCTTTGATATCTTCTCTAAGTCAAGGACTTTTAATTATAAATTTTAATTTTATTTCCTATTTTGAAACTTTGTATTAAATATAGTTCAAATAATGAAAAAACTATTTTTATTGATTTCTAATAAAAATTCAAAATATAAACCAAGTTAAAATTAAAGTTATATATATGATTAAAATATTACATATTTCTTATTTCATAGTTTACTTTATGTTTTAACCTTTTATATTTTTATTTTTTTAAAAAGTATTTTTAACTCAAATTGTTTACATAATATGATTAAAAAAATATTATTAAGACAACTTTGCATGAGATGTTTTTCGCAACATAAAGGTGAGGTTCTTCTGTCTTATGCCTCCTAATTAGGGATGGTAAAATGGATCTGGCCTGGCGGGCCAACCCATTTAGCCCGCCAAAAAAGATGGGTCAAGCTGAAAATGTCAACCCATTTAAAGAAATGGGCCGGGCCAACCTGGCCCGCAAAAAGGTGGGCCAAAGGCAGGCTAGAGGTAAGCCAACCCGGCTCACAAAAAAGGTGGGCCAGAGACGGGCCAGAGACGGGCCAACCCACTCTTTTTTTTAAAATTAACTTTTTTGGCTTTTTTTTAAAAAAATTAATTTTATAAATTTTTTTGATGGGTTTGCCCGCTGACCCACTAGCCCACCTTAATGTGGATCGGGCTAGCATTTTCAGTCCACTTTCCAGAAATGGGTCAGCCTGGCCCAATCCTTTTTTTGGTGGGTTAGACTAGCCCGACCCGTTTTGAGTGAACTAGCTCACTTTGCCATCACTACTCCTAATTATAAGTTGGATGAGTGTCCTATTACTTAGTCTGAACTTTGGGACATCTTGTTTGGGCTTAAGTTGGCATGGAGCGCGAGGGTTAAAGAATGTGCATGCAGGCCCGGCCCTGACATGGTTTGGCAGTGCACCAACACGGGACTCATGCTGGGAAAAGGGCCCAAAAACAATTCCAACTTGTATATTTTCATAAAAATCTTTATGTGCTACTTTTATTTTTCCAACTTATCCTATTCAACTCCTAATTAATGACTTAATCTCATTCCAACTTTACAACTATTTGAAGATTCAATTTCATTAAAACATTAAAATAATTTCACTGTTTTCTAGGTCTGTGCCTTTGTGATAGTAATTTGATTTTTTTTTCCAGCATGGAGACTGGATAATATGGAAGTCCAAGAAAAAAAAAGTGATATTGACTGATAGACAAATACAAATACAAAATAAGCTAATCTAGTTAGTAGCTATTGAAGTTGGTACTAGAAAAATTAGAAACCTTTTTTTCATAAAAAAAAAGAGAAATATTTCATTACTTACTTTAAAAACTAATAACAAAAATGTGATGATAATACTACAATAAAAATAACAATTTAAAATTAATTAATACAGATTCAACGGCCAATAAAATTAAAAAAGATTGATGATAGAGTTTATTAAAATACATTTTTTAAGATTGTCTAAATTATGCTATTTACCAGATGTAATAAAATATACTATTTTTAATGAAATTACATGTTTATTTATTATTTTGTCTGGAAACCCTAAAATGTCAGGACTGTTCCTGTGTGCGTAATAGAGAAGGGAAGGGTGTTTTTTTCAGCACTTCCCATGTCGAGAAAGCTGAGAATGTTGATTCAGTGCCCTTGGATCAAGGTGACAAGAGTACTGCTGTAGACAAAGACATTCTGATTAAGATGCCCAAAAGAAAAGTGCTTAGGCCCATCAGATATAGAGATTGAGCAGTTGTTGAAGTGGCATTATTATCCATTTATATTTTGTTATTATTTGCATTCTGTTATTTCCATCTTGCATATTCTGCCATTTTGTTTCATGTCTTTTGCATTCCACTACCTGTATGGAACTACTATATAATTTGAAATATTGAATGAAAGAGTAGGCAAGAATTTTATCAGTATACTTTTATCTTATTTTGGAGGTCCTCCTTGTCCCCGAATACAAGGAAAATATTTGTGTCCTCATCAGTGTGCATGTGTGGAATCGGACTCACAAAGTGCAGTATCCATGATTGAAGAGGGATGTTATCTCAACCATCCTTGCTATAATATGATCTACAACACTAAAGAGGTCACTCATAGAGTTGGAGCGATATCATGGAACCATGTGTGTTCAGGAAATCAAACTGTGTTGTCGATTCTTTGACTAATTTCGGTCTTTCTTTAGATAGAGAGGGGAGAGTCTTCCACGTTATGCCTGCTTTCTTCGGTTATTGTATCTACCGATGTAGCTTGTATGTCTATCATGGGTGGTGTTTATAATCAAAATGTTTTCGAATAAAAAAAATAAGAGAAGTGAGATATAATGTATTACTCACAATAAAGTTTTTTAGTACTGTTGTCCAAAAGAAGAAAGTGGAATTAATAAAATTTAGTATGATAAAATAATTAAAGAATAAATTATTTAGTCACTCTTCTTCTATAATTATTTTAAAAATAAATATATTGTAATTCTTCTTATTTTTCTTACTTAACCAACGTGTTTACTCCACAACTTAAAGTAAATATATAGACTGAGTCAGACTTAGAAGAGGACATCTTGAACCCCTCTCCATTATTTTAGTCATTGAATATTCAATTCACAATTTGAGATAAATAGGTAGAGTGAAAAAGGAAAAAGCTCCACGTGCTTTGCTTAGAAGGTTGTTCAATTACATGGCTGCCTTTTGGGATATGTTAATTCTTTTGTTGAGTTATCACTATTTTTTCTTTTTGTTATTAATTGAGCACTAGTTTAAAAATTAAAAAAAAATATTTAATATAAAAATCATAAGAGAAAGTAAAAAAAATTATGAACATTACAACTTTATGCATTCCAATAAAAATCCTTTTATTTCAAGTTCTTCAAGCATTTGTGTATTCTTGTAAAAAAAAAAAAGCATTTGTCTATTAAATATTAATCCTTCTTTCTGTAGTCAACAGAGTTGATAACACGAACTAAAAACTTCTTGAGGCGTGAGCAAGTTACTGTCCTAAAGAATTATCAGCAGTATCAACACAAATCCCCCAAAACAAGAACCTTCAGACTACAGAATTAACAAGCGAAAAATTCAAAACTCAAGAAGAAAGAAAGAGAGGCGAGTAAGAGAAATGCAAATGTTGTGTGTCTCACTCAGTCCGAAAAGACTAGTCTATATAGGACTGGTAAAGAACATATTAACATTAAGAATTTAATGAAAAAGAACATTAATAATTTAAAACCATAATTAAAATGTATAAATTAACAAAAAAATGGTGAAATGAAAATAACATGTTAATTAATTTGAATGTTGGAAATGGAAAGCTCATAATTTCTGAAACCGTTGAAGCTTAAAAAGAACACATTAATTAAAGTCAAGGGTTCCATATAAGTTTTGAATTTAAATTTAATTTCAAAATAACCTTAAAACAATTTAATAAGAACACAATGTTAAAAAAAAAAAATTACAAAGCTCATTATCGCACACACAAAAAGATTAACTATCAATTAATTTACCCTACAACATGTCCACGAGACTCAAACTTATAGGCACGGGTCTTCTACTTTCTGGTAACCACTTTGAAAGTCTTAGTTACAAATTGATATATAAACAAGAGAGATAAAGTTATTCTAAACAAAATGAGACTGTAAAGTTATTTTATGAGACTCTTATTATAAAAAAATGTGAATGCATGTGAGACTCTGGCCTTTTGGAATACTTTCAAAATACAATACGTTTTTTAGTGTATATATTCTTTTGTTGACTTCTACTTTCAATTTTTGTTTTTTCATGAAAGAAAACTCTGACATGCTCGACCATTCATTTGACTTTTGATATTGATGTTTAATATTTAATATTAAATATAAAAAAAAGGATAGTAACAAATTTTATCTCCATCTTGAATAATCCAACCATTTCCACTCATGCACTTTAAAACATTCAATGCTTTAATAATCATTAAAACAAAATATTAATACTAGAGATTTTTAACTATTGCATCTGTTATGTTAGCTTAGTCTCCCACATCACGAACAAGTTATTTTATTTAAGAGTTATAAAATTAGTTTGTTGCTTAAAATAGAAGGAGAGGAGGAAAATGTCATAATTGGAACTTATGTTATGATTGACTTGGAGTAGCTACTGCACAACACAGGGAAATTACACAACATTTCTTTCAACATGATTGTAATTGGATGCAGGGCCGTGTTTATATAATTTTTTGCCTTAGCTAAATTTTGTATGTGAGCTTTATTTATTTTCATTTGATTCTTCCACTATTTTTTATTAAAATTATTAATTAAAATTTAATATTCAAGTAATATTTTTACATTTCATTTAAAATTAATTTATTCTATTATATTCAGGTAGTGAATATTTTTTTAACAATGACAAGAATTACAAATATTATTAATTAATTATATTTTATAAACATCAGATGCATATAAAAAGGATTAATTTTTTAATATATTTTAATATTTTTAATAAGACATTAATTTTTCTGTTAATATTTCTTTTAATACCTTCAATTTAGGGAGAAAAGTTAAGACCAATTATATCAAATTAATGCTCACTAAAACTTAAATTTAGTTCAAGATAAATATAATATATTTTTTCAATTCACTTTCTTTTACAATTCTCAATTATTATGATTCAAATAAAAAGTACAAAAGTAATTTTATATTTTACAGTAAAAAAAAGTCTAATCTCACCACTCTTATTTTCATCAAAATATACATCATAATCTTATTATAAAATTTAATCACTATATTCATTTTAATATGATTTTTTAATTTAAAGTAAATGAAAACTGATTTTTCTAAAATTTTCAAATGAATTATAAACTTCTCAAATGATTTATGATATATCTATGTCTATCCATATATTAAAATTTTATAACTTTACTAACAAAATAATAATAAATAATAAAATAAAATATATTACCTAATAATTTAAATTTAAATTAATTTTTTATAAATATATATAAAATTAAGAATTTAGTGGGAGTCCTAAAGCAATGACCTAATTTGCCTTACCATTGTCAGGACACTAATTGGATGGGAAGAAAGAATAACAGAATATAGAAAGCAGTGGGTGCAGTGGGATGTTCTCTTTGTAGCCATAGAAACAACGTCATTTTTGGTGACAAAATTCCAGACTTGGATAATGTTTTTGAAACTGCAAAATACAAATTTGGCTGTGGCTGGAACTATAATAATCTTGGCTAAATAAATAAAAGAAAAAGAAGTTTAAATTTTCAATATTCTATCGCAAAAAGCTTTAGTGACGGAATTAGCGACAGAATTAGCGACAGATTTAGCGACGGTTGGAGTCTGGCGCTGGTAGCGTGAGATTGCTGCTGAAGGCCATTTTTCATTGAAATCTGGCGCCGGTAGCGCCATCAGCACTAGGTGCACTGGGAACTAGCGCCGGTAGCGCCGGAATGGCGCTGGTAGCGCCAGAATGTTCCAGGAAGCCTATTTTTCCCCTGGAATGTGGCGCCGGTAGCGCCAGATTGGCGCCACCAGCGCTGGAGTACGGGCAGACCCACTATAAAAGGTCATTCACGCGATTTTGGAGGCCAAAAACCTTCTTTCTTCTTCCTCTGGCCCTATTCTGCCATTGTTGAGCTTGGGAAGCTCCATATCTTCACCAAACTTCATCAAAACACTTCCCTTTCAACATAAAACTTGTTGGAAACTACATTGTGAGCTTGAATCCTTCATCCTTTTCCCCTAAAACCCACTCAACGGAGAAACTCCTTTCTCTAGGGAGCTTCGGAAAACTTGAGTTTGGCGGGGAACGAAGGCGATTCACGGACACCCAAGCTAGGGGAAGTGATCCACGGGTCTTCTTTGTCGTCTTTGAGGTAAGAGACTCGAGTTTCACCATTTAATTTGTGAGTTGGGGTTTGGGATGAACAGTGACCCACTGTTGCTAGAACTAGAATTAGCCTTGGGTCCTTTAGAAGAGTATGTTTAGATCGTTGTTGTGATGAAGGATTAGCTCTCAAATGTTAGTTTCATGAACCTTAGTTTTTGGCTCTGTGATATGCATGTGTGGCTAGTATATTGAGTCACTTGATAATGCTAAGACATGCAAGAGCCATGATATTGCTTTGATGTGTTTGGGAGGCTTTAGAAACGGTGTCTTGTGTGAGAAGAACTGTTCAAGCCATATGTGAATTCTTGAGCTTGGCCTGTATAGAGTTTGAAGCTCTTTGTTTTGGCTTGCACCAAGTCTTGTGGAGACTCTAGTGCCTTGTTAAGCCAAGATAGACCACTGAGGGTCTACGTGTTGTTAATGATATGGTTGGTCTTGATAAACCTTAAGTTAGAGGACATAGAGGTTTGGAAAGGAATGAGGTTCCTTTCATTGTGACGGTTGAGAACCGTGAGATATGCTTATGCCTTGTGAGGTTGCTTTGGTTTTGATATGAGCTCTTGTGCCTTATATAGGGCGTGACACCGAGGGTGTCAGTGGCCCAGCCCACCGATCAGGGAGAGAACTGCAGAGCACGACTTTGCTAGGTAAGTTCTTGGTCCCTTGGGGATGTTTCCTACTGCTGTGTTCCACTATACTCCGAGGGAGTGATGGTTGCATTCATGATGCATGCATTGATTGGTTGTTGCATTCTCATAATGATATATATGTGTGCTTCTATGCTTTGTATGTATGGATACCTATGATTAGATCTTCTGGCCAGTTAGATAGATATGAACCTCCCTAGGAGAAAAGCGCACCTCCTAGCTTGGTTTGCTCTTGGGTGATGATGATCCCTTAAAACCAAGAGATAGGTGGTCCCGTCGCGGTTGAAACCTATTCTCGGAGGTGCCATATACGTGCGTCCATGCGTAAGAGGTAGCTCCCGATGGGATGGCACGGGTGTGAGTTCCGGTCTCACACTGAGGTTTCATGCTGATGATGATGCATCGTGGTGCTGATGATGATGCACCATGGCGGCGTAGTTCCGCAGTATACATTAGAGCTAGATGACTTGGCTATATATTGTTATAAGGGCCGGGAGGCAGCATGAGGAGAGCTTGGTGGCTCAGCTTGCTGATATTATTTTGTACCCCTGTTGAGGGAAGATGTGTGTGTGTGCACGCATGCCATGTTTTGTATTGTATATGTATATCTTGTATGCCCTCGTGTGAGGAAGGATCTTTGAGATCAAAGTACTTGGATGCTTATTTCTTTTGTATAGACACTGTGAGTGTCAGATGATGTTTATGTACATAACCTGTTTAAGTTATGTAATTGTATTTCCTCCTGTTTCAGTTGATTGTGATACTTGTGGTTATCTGCCTATGTTTATGTCGTTCTGGATCGACAGGGGCTTGTGTTGTGATGTGATTTTACATACTATACATAATGTATCAAGAGATATGATTTCGAAAATGCTTCCGCGGGATTTTTAATTAAAGTAATTATGCGCTTCTCTGATTAAATAATATGTTAATAAACCGAATGCATACGGGATGTTACAGGAACAAATGTGAAGTCTTTCAAATACTCTTTCTTTCTTTGAATGGCATTCAAACCCGTTGATTTGTCTACAATGTGTGATCATAATCATATGCTGGGCTTTCGATGTTAATAGCTGCAGGTGCTGCCCTTGGAGTTTGACCAAATGATTATTAGTAGGATGTTTGTGACACGGTTTGGTTTAATTTTTAAATAAAAATTATTCAAATTAAATATAAAATAAATATGTGATTCAATTTAATTTTTTAAATATAATATTAAATTCAAACTAAACCAAACTAATCTTACTATTTAGATCAATTTAACAATTAATCTTACTATTTAGATCAATTTAACAATTTAAATATGATTTGAATTACAGGTGATTGGTATTTGATTGATTTGAATTAGTAAGAGATTGCAGGCGGGGCAAACTTTTTGTAAGCTGCTGTTTTAATTTTTGCCTCGGCTGGATAAACTAGAGTGAGACAATACTAGCCATGGCATGCAGGTTGTTCATTTCTTGTAATTGATCTCACCTTAATAAATTAATAAATAAACTTTCTTAAAAAAAGAAATTAATCAAATTTAGTTTTTATATATCATCAATGCAAGCTATCATCATTGCTTTTTTACACTTCAAAACTCATTTTTTACTAGATCAAGCCTAAAATTTACTAAAATAAGTGTTGAAGTGTACAAAGTAACGGTCATAATTTTGATAGACATGAATAAATATAATTCAAGAGAGAATTTATAACAAAAAAATGTGGAACAAAACTAGAAGGACAATTAATAGAATATTTTTATAATAAAATAATGTAACAAATATGAAAGTTATAACAGTATCATTTGATCTCTTCATGTATATATATAAGATACGTATTACTTTTAGAAATTATATTTTCCTATAGTTTTTTTTTTTAATTCCTTAACAAATCTAGTAACATTATTTTTACTATAAAAATATTTATACGCCTCTAAAGTAACTATAATACTTGTTATATTTATTTTTCTTAACAATAATACGTGCGTACAAAATAAAATAAGTAAATATATTAAATAATAATAAAATTATATAATATGAAGTAACGTCTAATTTAATTTCTAACTTTTTATACTTCATTTTATTTTTATTCTTAAAATATTTATTCAATTTTTTTTTATACTTTTAAAATAGAACATAATTTTATTATTATTATTTTCACTCATTCATCTTACACATTTTTATATTACATTATTTATTTGAATCATTGTATAATTTAGACTATTATTTTATTATATTAACATTATATTTAAAAAATTGACAATAGTAAATATTAGATTTATTTTATTTTTTGAATAATTTTATATTGAACAATTTATTTTAACTATTTTATGCTAATTAACAAAATAATAATATAATGTCTACTTAAGTATATATTTTAACTTTATTTAAAATTTGATTAAAAATATTTTAAGATATAATATAATATTAATAGTAGAATTTATAATATGAAAAAAAATAAACTAAAAATGTAATGTAAATAATTTACGTATAAATAAAATATTATAAGAGTTTAAAATTAATTAAAAAAACTAAAATTATAACACGTCAAAATATATTTTTATTTATAAAATATTTATATAAAAATATCATATATTCATTTATGTTATTTTATACTTCAATAAACTTTTATTGAACTCTAATGAATTAATAAGATAATGTAAAGTTTTTAGTTTCCTGTTAACTCTTAAATAATTTTGCCAAATATAACCGATAACCTGTATACACTGTACAGCTTCTTTTTTTGACTCCGTGTACATACATTCCTCCAAATTCTTATAATCACTGCGTCACCTTAGCTACTCCCACAAATTATTGAACCTATGTATGAAGAATTGTGATCCAGATAAATATTCTTGAACCCACCACTCATTCTACACCAAGATGGTAGCTTTCTTGAATTACTTCATCTTTTCCCTTGTCTTCATCTTTACAGTGAAGATTTTGCTCCAAACTCAATCGAGAAGGCTGAGAAACCTTCCGCCAGGTCCTCCGAGGCTCCCGGTCATCGGCAACCTCCACCACCTGAAGCCGCCGATCCACCGGGCCTTCTCAGCACTGTCCCAAACCTACGGCGACATCATCTCGCTCTGGTTCGGGACGCGCCTCGTGGTGGTGGTGTCATCCCTCCCACTGGTCCAAGAATGCTTTTCCAAGAACGACACCATCTTGGCGAACCGCCCGCGCTTCCTCGCCGGGAAGTACATCTCCTTCAACTACACCACCGTTGGGGCGGCCTCGTACGGCCACCATTGGCGCAACCTCCGCCGCATCATCGCCCTAGACGTCCTCTCCAGCCACCGCCTTAACTCGTTCGTTGGAGTCCGCCGGGACGAGGCGATGCGGTTTGTGTGGAAGCTCGGAGGACAGGGTGGGTTTAAGAAAGTGGAGCTGAGGCCGAGGCTGACGGAGATGAGCTTCAACGCCATGATGAGGATGATATCGGAGAAGAGGTACTACGGTGAGGACTATGATGTTACGGACGCCGAGGAAGCCAGGCAGTTCAGGGAGATCATATCTGAGATGCTCTTGCTGCAAGGCGCCAACAACAAGGCTGACTTCTTGCCCCTCCTCAGGTATTAACACACAACTGCAATATAAATATTGGATGCTCCCAAATATTTATTCACTATGATTTCTATTTTGAGAACTTAACTATTTTTTTTCCTAGTGTAAGTAAATATTATTGAGAGTGAGCCTTCACACATCGATAAAGTTGTATATTGGTGACTTATTGGTCATGGATTTAAATCTAGAAATAACTTTTTTGCATATGCAAGAATAAAGATGCATACAATATCTCTCTCCCTTACCTGTGCATAGCGGGGAGTTCCGGCTAATGGGATAAGTAGTTTTTTTTTTAGTTTATGTGTAAGTGAATATTATTAATTCGTTGGGTATAGGTTGTTTGATTTTGAGGATTTGGAGAAGAGACTGAAGAGGACTGGGGAGAGAGCTGATGCGTTTTTGCAGAATCTTATTGAGGAGCACCGCAGTGGGAAGCACGGGAATGCTGACACCATGATTCACCATCTCTTGAAATTGAAGGAGTCGCAGCCTGAGTATTATTCCAACCATATGATCAAAGGTCTTATTCAGGTAACTGATAATTCATTCACTAATTAACACTGCATAATTATATTTAAACATACGTTAATGTTGTAATTAGTTATAGTTATTTTTAAATATATTCAAGTAGTAATATGTTTATTATGACTGTTAGGATGAATTGGTTAAGCAATGACATGAGTTTTGTAAATTGGAAATCTTTTTTTTACCTGAATTCGATTTTTTACCAATAAAAAAATATAATTTGATAATATTATCTTTCTAAAAGATAAATGCGTTACATAATATTCATATTTTTTATTTATCATTCTATACAAATATTAAGTAAACCCGTAAACATATTGTTTATTAAAAATAAGACTTAATTATGTTATTAATGTTTTAAATTTGGATAATTATTTTTTTAATCCTTAAAAATCTTTATTTATATTAGTCTCTCATAATTTTGAAAAAAAAATAGTCCTTTTTATTCAATATAATGTGTATGTTTTCATAATTTGTAACCGTCTTTTAACTATCAAAATTTGTTTTTAAATTGATTTTTTAAATTGATTTTTGACTATTTTAAATCCTCAAAATATTTTATTCGTACGATTTGGTAGTTATTTATCATTGACAGTTTTAAAGAAGAAAAATAAAAATATATATGTGAAATTGTTATAATTTTTTTAGATACATTGGTAATTTAATTTTAAACTATCATAAATCATTTTTAAAGAAATTAAATTAACAAAAAAATATTTAATTACGAAAAATCGACACAAATGTTAAACCATTAACTCAAAAAATAAAAGAAATTAAAAATAACTTTTTAAAAATTTAAAACACAAATAAAAATAAATTCTTTTTCAAAGAAAAATAAAAACAATTACCAAATCACAAATTTAATGAACTAAAAATATATTTAAACACAAATTTAACAGTGATAACAAATTTCACTTCCTTTTAACATCCGGATCTTCTGCGGCAAAACTTGTCTATAGCCTCTCACAGTTTTTTACTTCTCATGTATTTTTTGTTGTTATCGTATAAATCAAGTTACTTGTTTGGATGTAGAGGCAGCAAAAGATCATGACTTTGTTTACAGTTCACGAGAAAATTAGGAACGCATCCTTATCAACCTACGGATTTTCTTTTGTTGAAAAATTAATCAACCTTGGAATTTTCTTACACGTGCTATCGGGTCCAGATAGAAAATCTTTAAAATTTAAATCAATAAATAAACGGTGTTTTCTCTTAATCGACGGCTCACATAATTTTAATAGTAAATTTTATTTAAAAGAGAAAAAAGTGCTTTTAAAAATATATTAAGATGATTTTCTCTTTGAACCACCCTATAAAAATGGTAAAATGTATAGAATATAGCTCTTAATATGTTTTTATATATCACAACTTAAGTAAAAACCGTCTAGCATAACTTTAATAGCTTAACGGAAAAAAAAAAAAATAGATACGCTACAATCAGGTTAATTATTCGACTCATCTGATGAACTGAACATTGAATTTTATTTTGTTTTGTTCTATAAATCAATAAATAATTTAGATTATATGAAAGAGGTTTAGGTCAATTGATTTAACAGTGTTTTATTTTATTCCTAGTTATTAAAATGAAAAAAATATTGTCCAGATTATATCTTTTTTATTTTTGTATTTATATGCAAGAATTTACTAAACTCAATGGATCTTGTTAAATTAAATGCTATTTGATTTGTAGGCTATGCTTCTAGCTGGAACAGACACATCAGCTGTGACCATAGAGTGGGGAATGGCTGAATTACTAAACAACCCAGAAGTACTAAAGAAGGCAAAGGAAGAAATAGACACTCAAATTGGAAAGGACCGTTTGGTACATGAGCAAGATCTGTCAAAACTTCAATACCTTAAAAACATCATTAGTGAGACACTTCGTTTGCATCCTCCTGCTCCATTACTATTGCCACACGAATCTTCAGAGGATTTTACTATTGGAGGGTACCACATTCCACAAGACACTATAGTGTTAACCAATGTATGGCTCATTCATAGAGACCCTAAACTTTGGAGTGATCCCACAAGTTTTAAGCCCGAGAGATTTGAAAAAGAAGGGGAGGTGAACAAGTTAATTGCATTCGGGCTAGGGAGAAGGGCTTGCCCTGGATCGGGCCTGGCCCAAAGTACGGTGGGCCTCACAATGGCATTGTTGATCCAATGCTTTGAATGGAAACGAGAAAGTGAGGAAAAACTTGACATGATGGAGGACAATGGAGGTATCACCATGCCAAAGCTAATTCCATTACAGGCAATGTGTAAAGCACTACCTATCGTCAATGACATTTTGAAGTAATTAACTAGTATCTTTGTCTAATAGCAGTGTTGTCATGATAAATAAATGTGCGCTTTCAATTTTAAGGCATGTGAGTAGTGAGTATTCTGGAGTCAAATAATACCTCTATTTTTATATATAAAAAATAAATATTTAATTTATTAAAACAAATATATAAAATAATTTCATTAATTAATTTTAATTAAAAATATGACAATTTTAAATTTTATTTCATAAATAACCATAGATTTAAATGATATAAGTGGTGGTTATAGTCAATAATATTATTTATATTTTAAGGAATTTTGATTTTGGTCCCTATAATAGGGAGTTTTGATTTTGGTCTTTTAAAGATTTTTGTTTTTATTTTAGTGTTTTAAGGATTTTTGTTTTTGTTATAATCTCTATTGTCAAATAATGTAATAATGATGTTAGCGCCTCATTGACTTATTACATTATCGATGTTCGATAAATTTAGGATTTTTGTTTTTTATAATGATTTAGGGCTTTGTTGCGACAACTACAATCATTTGGACCAACTACAAATAATGGGCCTTCTAATGCTACGTTTCAAAATATGTATTGGAAACTCTATAGTCATTACACAATTTGCTATTTAGACTATCAAGTTTTGTGAAATTTCTCTTTTTTCCACTCACTAAATCCATACACCTCTTCCCTTATGACTTTCCCTCCCTTTTGTGTTGCACCATGCCACCCCTACCCCATCCATATCCAAGTCATGTCGCCTCGCCCTGTAGTCATGTTCCAAGAAGCACCACTAGCACCACCGTGATCCCACCTAGATTTGACCAAATTGGCCCCAATCTTGTCAATAATGGAAACAACCACAACAATTGCGACCCAAACACCATCACTCAGGCTAGATTCACGTGCAAGCTCAACCTCCAAGGCTCTCTACATGGGCACGACAACGAGGAAGGTCGAGGTAGTTCGCGGACAAAGCCCAATTGCGATTGGGGTTTGTTAAGGAAGGATGGAAGGTTGCAGAAATCATCTCCGCTAAAAAAAGGGAAAACGAGGAGGATTTAGCTTTCTTTTAATTTTTGTTCATTCCTATTTGGCTCGGTTTGGGGTTTTGGTGTTAGCTCGTGATGACATGCAATGATGGGTTAGAGGAATTAGCTTGTGGTGTTGATTGGATTTTTGTATGTTTGCAAGGTGGTTTCCAACAAGACTTTGATGTTGTTGACGTAGGCAAAGGCCACTGTGGGTGTGGAGGGTGGATCATGCAACAAAGGTAGTTTTGTGGGGTGTATGGTTGAACAATACTCTTAATTAAAATGTGATTCCATTCATGAGATTGTGTTTCCATTGTTGCAATATGGGTGCATAAAAATTAAAAGTAACAAAAATATGATTATGTGTATATTTTATAAAACAAAATTGTTTTTCCATTTTTTTTACACCCTATATTGCAACAACAAAAATACAATT
The DNA here is from genome assembly GCA_007407185.1 of Glycine tomentella. Lineage (NCBI taxonomy): Eukaryota > Viridiplantae > Streptophyta > Magnoliopsida > Fabales > Fabaceae > Glycine > Glycine tomentella. The sequence goes on from PYAF01005739.1 coordinate 886,745, forward strand.
TTGTGTATATTCAATAACAGAATTGTGTTTTCGTTACATGTTGTTTTACACCCCCTTTATTTCAACAATGGAAACACCATTCCATAGTAAAAAAAATTTTGCACCCCAAATAATGAAACCAAAACATGATTCTGCTATATATGTTCTATAACAGAATCATGTTTTCATGGAAGGACATTTTTGGAATAACAAAAAATTCTACACATGTGGATAGTGTTAATAACAGTAGTAGTAGTAGCAATAGTAACTCCCATATGTATTTTGTCATTAAGCCTTTTCATGTTCATGTTGGGCTAAAAAGTTGGTTAGCCAAAATGATTCCCCAATTTTATGGGTTTGATGTGACAATAGACTTGCTATGAAGTTTAAACCATTCACAATAAGGGAGTTGTTATTTGTCCCATTACAATTGCTTTTGGCCTTTATAGGGGCTGCATATTTTTTTATTCCAAGAATGTCCTTCTTATAGAATTATGAATCTATTAAATAAATTGCACAACAAAATCATGATTTCGTTACATAATCAAATTTGCACCCCATTATTACAATGAAATCGTGATTTTGTTATACAATATACAACATAATCATGATTCTGTTGTTTTTTTGGCATCCTTCTTATTACAATTAAATCTTGATTTTATTGATTTTTTTCACATCACAACAAAATCATGATTTCATTGTCATTAAAAAATGTTAAACAATATAATCAAGATTTTGTTGTACTATTTTTTAAATTATTGAATAAAAAGAAAAAATATATTGTTTTTTACTATTTGAACACTACTTTTCCTGAGATGTATTGACTAAATACTATTTTTATTTCTTATACGCATATCAACAGTATTAAATAATAAATGCAATCTAAATCGTCTATATTATCTGTGTAATCTCAGTTGTTGGTATGACTCATAAGAGATTAATATATCATCTAATAAAAATAGCAATAGGGGTTTGATGCAATTCAACACTTTTGCTTGATATTCACAATATTGCTTAAAACATAGAGAGTGTATATGCTTTTGTGTATTGCGATGGTCACATGATTTCATCATCTGAAGGTATATATATTTTGAATGTCCTAATGACCCTAAATTTGTCATAATAAGTGAGGACATGTCACTTCATTTTTTAAGGAAAACAATTATGGACGTCATAGGAGGTAGCATAATTTTACTTGATCTTTTTTATTGTCAACTTGTTTACGTAGGTGATGATTGTGTTGAATACGAGTGTATCGAGCTTAAACGCGACAATGGTGTAAGAATAATATTTTTATCTTTCCGTAATGTAGTAGCAAAGGTCCAATTGAGTTGAATGCAAATTTTGGTCGATCTCCAGATGAAATCCTTGCTCTGTTACGCAAATCAAGGAAACCAAGATTTGTTGATGAGATCATTGCTTTGATGCATGATAAATGTGTGGTCATGTTTTTACTTTATAAAAATCATACGTTGTTTTTTAAAGAAAAGACTGTATTATTAATGCGTATGTTCATATTTTAAGAAAAGTTTGTCTGATCATTGTTTTTTTAAGAAAATTCTATATTAGCCATTGATGTTGATGTTTGTTTTATGAATCAATTGAAGAAACAACTGTTGTTACTAGGCACATGTTGTTTAAACAATTTATGAACGCAAAACAAAAAAAAAGTAATTCAACCACAATATAAACTAATAAAAATGTCAAAACATCAAAAATTATGCATGATACATCAAAAGATACCAATAGTGATAATAATACAAAAAATCAGCTGCCTGTATCACCATTCCTGCCACCCTTGCCACCATCCTTACTAGTCCTCTTCCTGGGTCTCTGTATATCTAAGTTACACCCAGCTGCTAAGCCCTTCTGCAATAATTGTCGAGCTTGCTATGATGACTTGTGTCCTCTGGCACAACTTTGAGGTCCAGCAAGCTCTACATAGCTTCCAACACTATCTGGAATTGATCCTGCAATAATAATTACATTACAATTAGTAACTATTTCCAATGATAATTTGAAGGGAGAAAAACAACAAAATCCAGTTTTCATTACCTGGCAAAAGTAGTCTCCACTTGGTACATAGTTTGTCAGTGGCTACCCAAGCTGTGGTTGTACTCTTATGGGTGGTAAATGTACAAGATAACGTGGTGGTTGTCCCTTCTTTGACGGAATGACATAGGGATGGGAAACCTTGTAAAACCAAGGCATATAGTCATAGGTGCAAACCCAAGGACCCCAAGGTGGCACAACATCACCAAAAGGAATGATATATTGTTGCCACTTTGTCGATGCCTGATGACAAAGCTGATATGTAGGATGGGGAGGTGGCTAGTGTGGAATCGTCTGGACATGGCCAAACTACCTCAACACCCTTTTCGGACAAGACGGCCTCACGTCAGTCCCACATCTGATGAAGCCAGAGAAAAGGGACTGTTGTGCGAAAGGCCTCACATTCCTATGGTCCTCATATAGACACCACACAACAACATTCATTTGTAGGTCACCTGGTCTCTCCCTGATCGGAAGGGCACGCCTGGTACCTCTCAATGGCTTCCATCTAGTGGCTATCGGGTCCTCCACAACATAATCCTCTGGCTCTAAGTAGCCAATATTGGGTAGATACACAATCACCTATGGATGTAAAAAATATTAATTACAATACTAAAATAATTTAATTACCACGAGTAATGTCATATAACCTTCACACTATTTGTTGCTATACTAGCTTGCATATGAGAGATGATCGTAGAGGTACGCTAGTGTAGTTAGTCCTCATGTGTACTCATGGCAAGCATCCAGGTTGTCGAGGTACTGAAGGTAGGCGACATGGACATAAGTGAAGGAATTGTCACCAAATATTGCACTGTCGATCAAGTGTAAGAGATAAGCTATCGCAATCCAAACATACAAGTCTGACTCAACATAGCGGTGGTAAAGGTCTTCCAACCACGTCAACCTCACCTTGACACTTGTATTTTCTACCTCACCAAAAAGGCACTCACCAAGCCCTTGTTTGCAGTAGGATATTGTGCCATAGCAAGGGCTCCTAACCCTTACCAGTCCACGTAAGCCCAGACTTGCAGATGAGTATAGTACTGTAGCATGTAGGCATTGTGGTTGACAAGTTTTACCTCTAGCCGCTCCTGATGGATCCAAACGTGACTAACACAATGGTCCCTATAAGACTGAAGAAGGGACAAACCAACTAGAAATCCTCCAAATGGAAGTCCAATTATCCTATCAGCAGCTGGCTGTGGTTGTGGCCCTGCCTTTGCTTGTTGGTTCTACCGTTGCTCGTCATCATGTTGTTGGCGCACCAATGCAGTCACTCTGTGATGTCTATCTGCATCATCTTCGCTTTCTTGTGGGGGGGGCTTCATTGGAAGGTTGTGTCCAACAACATCTGACATCTGCTTCATGCGAGCCATCTGAAAAAAATGAAAAAATAAGTCAGTAATCCTTCATAATAAACAATTACATTTAACTAGGACAGTAAAATAAAAATAAAAACATTACGTTTGTCTAAAAGTAATAAAAAAACATACAAAGGAATCGTGATCCCGTTGTGTTGTTTACCTAGCTATAATGGAATCACAATTATGTTATAGTTTTCCAAACCCCAAAAAATAGGCAACAGGGTTGTGTAAAAAAACACAAAAGAATTTCGTTAACCATTTTTGCTAGAAAAAAAATATAAATGGAATCATGATTCCGTTGAAGGCAAGTTTGCAAAAATAAAAGAGACACCTCAGAGGAGTTGGGGAAGGAGAAGGAGAAGGGTTGGACACGGTTGGGAGGTGAAGGAGGAGGGTTGGAAGGAAAGAAAAGGAAGAGAGAAGAGGTTGGGATGAGAAGAGGAAAATAAAGGAGGAAGAAAGAAGAGAGAGGGGTGCCAAGAGAGAGGGGGAGAAGGAAGAGGGAGGGGTGGAGTTTTTGAAATGGAGGATAAAAAGTGATTTTCACTCTAATGTAGGGGCCAAAAGGAAAATTGGTAGGAATCAATAGTAGTATCCTCACAATAATTTAACGAGTGGGCTAGTGGTGTTGTGGATCCAAATTGGTAAACTAATATCAATAAAGCTAAATTTAAGAGATTTGTGCAACTTTAGAGTGCATTTAACATATTAAATATTTATTTGATTAATTTACAAGTATCATATTCATTGAATCAAAGGTATTTGATTAACAAATTTCACTGTCTCATAGCTTACAAATTGGTAATTTATCCTTTTTCTTTCACTTTTATTTGTATTATAAGTTTTGGTAATTTGTTTTGTTAGTTTGGTGTTTATTTTTCTCCTACCATGATATAGATATAAAGTTAGTAACTTTATTGATAATTAATCTTTGTAAGAAAACTTGAATAATTACTTATAAGTAGTGAAATCTCTCCTTTAAACCTAATTTTTTTTATCCATAAAATATGAACCAAGACTTTACTTTACTTTAATTTCAATTTCACTTAAACCAACTAGGTGTTGGTGTTGGTGGTAGTGTTTATACTAATACCCTTCTTATTTTACTCTTTTCTTTTAATAATTTTATGTTATCATATCTAATTTTTAAATATATTTCTTTAGTATTTTAATTTTTAATAAAATATTTGATCTTTAAAAGTAATTACTTTTTTTATGGAAAAAATAATAATTATATAAATATTTTTTTATATCATTTACATCTATTAATTATTCCAACAATTGATTTTATTGAATACTTTCATTTCAATAAACCACCCTACAAATTTTCTTTTTCAACTAAAAACTTTTAAGTTTTAAACTAACTTATAAACTTCCATCCAATTTATATCACTTTACTTATCAAACATAACTTTAATTTTTTTTGACATAAAAGATAACTTTAAATTATATTCGTTCAAATAAATAAATATAAAAATAAAGAGATATGATTGATTGACTTCAATGTTTTACTAATTTTTCCGTCCTCATTTTCGGTATGGAGATATTCTTCATATGTACTTTGTGTAATTAAAATTACAAATTTTGAAGAGAAAAAAACCACCATGAAGTTGACTCGTGTAATGGTCTTCTGCTCCATTGCTATAGAGAAAATCTTATTTTGATTTTTTAATTTGAGCCAGGCATTATCACTACTATTTAAATATATACTTATACATGACCATCACGCACATGTCATTTGTTAATCTATCATTATATATTAAATTATAGTTCATTTTCTTTACAATACTTAACTTTTAGTATACTTTTTCTTATGGAATCAACTTGTCATTTTTTATTTTTTTTAAAAATTTAAATTCTTTTAAATTAGTTATATATATATATATATATATATATCATACAATATTTTATTTTTAATTTATATTTTATAGATTTTGCTTAAATGAATTTTTTGGTTTAACAAGATGTATTTGGAACTTCTTATTTGACACCTAACTAATTATCTTTCATCATATTTATCCATTTTGAGGTAAATTGATATCTCTAATTACGATTACATGTCTAAATTGAAGATCGACTCTTGGATCTTAATTAAAGAACCTAAGTGTCGAATTACTTGTTACAACAATTTTTAATTTTTACTTAAATGAATTATAGATAATTCTTTTACAAATATAATCATTTCAAAATATTTTCAATTTATTTTATTATATTTTGCATAAATCTAAAAGCACACTTCATGTCATATATAGTAAACATATTGGTTAAAAATAATTTTCAAGATTGTAAGTCTTAGGTGATGAATAATATAATTAGCCCTCGAAGCACTTAACGTGCCTTGTAAGGTGGGTTTTTTTTAGCATCATCGTCTTCCATTGACTCTGTTAGAAGACTTGAAAATGGACCCATAAAAACCGAACAAAGGTACCTCTGTTTTCTATTTTTCTTTTCATTGACTAGACTTGGCCCAAGCAACACAAATAGTGTCATGTTCCTTGCAATTTTATAACTGACAAAAGTAAAATTTTCTCATTTTGAACTTTCTAGTATACTTTCTTCAGTCCAAGAAAGGCTACCCATTAAACTTTATGAGTCCTAATAAAATAAATAATAAAAAAACACTTCTCGAATGCTTGGGTGAGATAGTTTTAAGTTTTATACATCCAATATAATTTTTTTTAACACTGATAACTAATAAAAAAATTAATTTTAAGATGATTATTATAAAAATCAATAAAATTTTCATAATAATATGTAATTAATTAGATGACAATATGGAAGAATTTTATGTTGTCAGTGCATTCTCAACAAAATAAAAAAACTGCAATTACAAAATAAGAAAAACTAAATACCGGATAGAAATGGACAACACGAAAAAGAAAAGGAAAGAAAAGTATGTTGGTTTAATATTTTGTTCACGTTTTTTCAGTCAGAAAAATATTTCCTTTTCGTAATATTTAGGGCAATAAACTAACGTGCCTACCTTATCTAGTTAAAGGATTCCCTCAAATTGAAAAGACAAAAAACAAAGGAAACCTAATGGGAATTTTCATCGGCGTGTCTTCATTGAACTAGGTGATAATATCTATAATACTTCATTATCACGGTATATTAAGTCAATTAAAAAAATTAGTTATCATTCGAAGACATTTGCCTTAGATCAATCTAGAAATATAGATTAATAAACCTATCGTTAAATTCATCGACAAGAACTTTACTTTGCTTTTAATATTCCATGAATTAAACTTAACGAGAAAAACTAAGCAAATGTTACATATAAAAACCCGAAAATAAGTTAGGCATTATAGTAGGAAAAAAAATTAATACTTTCAAAAGGATAGTTAATTACCCTCTTAATGAACCTTTTTAACACTTTTTCCTAATTATTTATAGAAAACATCAAATACCTTTTAGTAACTTTTTTAAAATTAAAATACCATGGTTATTCATTCCCCCAAAATCACTCTACGTTTTTAATAATCAACAGGCCCCAATTTATATGTGCAAACTCATCATTCAATAGTAGTATACTTCAAAACTTCATGCATAGTTGTCTAAGACTTAAGAAACTAGTCAACCCCTTCTTATTTATGCAAGCAATTGTACATGAACTTGCGAACTATGGGTAAAATATTCAAAATATTTCCAACAACTTGTTAAGTTTCTTACCTTTTCCTTGAAAAAAAAAGTTTCTTTCCTTTATTCATACTACGGTAAAATTCTAAAAAACAAATAGGAAGACATAATAATAAAGAGTAACATAATTTCCTATTTCTTTTTTATTACAAAACACATAACCTATTCTATGAAAGTCAATCTTTTTCCAGTTAAACAAGACTATATTTTGATGACTTCCTATTTTCATTTGGAAACACATTTCACCCGTATCATTTTATGTTTTACCAATCATATTATATTACCAACAAAAATAAGTACAAAAAGATAAAAGATAGATCCTTATATTTCACAAAATAGGATGAATTCAATTCTTGTTAGAAAGTTGAAATCTTGTTGGTGATGTTGTTGATGATACTTAGGACCTTTTTTTGATGTTAGCTTTTTTATAAACACTTTTAGAAGAGAAAAGTAAGAAGAAAAAAAAATGAAATAAGTTTTTCATAGGCTAAAATAAGTATTTCATTAGCTAATTTGTAGATATTATCTTATCTTTTAGAAAAGTTACATTAGTGAATTTATACAAATTAGTTAATAGAGAATTTATTTTTAGTTATGGATAAACTCATTTCATTTTTTTGCTCTTATTTTTTTTTTCTTCTAGAAATATTTCTAGAAAAACTTATTCAAACAAATCCTTAATTAGTCCTTAATTTGTAAATATACCTATAAGTGCTTGTTGAGTTTTGAAGTGGGTCTTGATGGGATAATTCTGATGAGTCCATGACATCCTACTTATCTAAAATTTTAATTTACCAAAAAAAATTATATTATATTATTATTAATAATAATTATAAAAAAAAAAAGTTGTGAGAAAAATTCTCTCCCTGGCGTGAAAAGATATAAAATAAATAGACAGAAGAAACATAAAAACAAAAACGAGTCTGTCTGCGCGCGTCTCTGTTTATGTGGAAGTTAGCTCCCCTGACTCCGTCTATCACCACCTCTCCTCTTCCTTTCACCTGTCGTTTGCTTACCCTCCCTTTACGTCACCGTTTGATTGCGAAACGCAACCCTCCACACCATAAACCAACACAACAACATTCTCCTCTTCCTTCACACGCGTCCTCCTTCTTACTCTTGCTTCCCCTGTTTCTTCTTCTTCTTCTTCTTCTTCTTCTTCTTCTCTGTTCTGTTTCTCACTGCCAACAACAACAACACAAACAAACAAACCATGAAACCTTTCGTGGCTGCGGCTGTGTTGTTGTTGTTGGTGGTTGTTGATGCGAGGTTTGTAGTGGAGAAGAGCAGTATAACTGTTCTGTCCCCGCATAAGCTGAGGGCGAAGCGCGATGGCGCCATCGGGAACTTCGGTCTTCCGGACTACGGAGGATTCATCGTTGGCTCTGTGGTGTATCCCGCGAAAGGCTCACACGGATGTGAGAACTTCGAGGGCGATAAGCCCTTCAAAATTCAGTCTTATCGTCCCACTATTGTTCTCCTTGATCGTGGAGGTATCTATCTATCTCTCTGTCTTTCTGTTTTGTCTTCGTTGACTTTGATTCTTTCATTGTGCGTGCTCCATTTTTCGTTTATCTTAATTTAATGTTACCTGATCCTGTTTTTATGGTATGTTCTGAAATTAGTCTTGTTATGTTCCTTGGTACGTTGATATTCTATTATAGAATAGGTTCATCCATTGATTGATTCTTTTTTTTTTTTTTCCTTATTAATTTTTCTATTTCTCTTGAATTTCTTATATTTTTTGAAGTGAAATATATAGTGTACTATAACCATCCGCAAAACAAGGAAGAAAAACAAAGTCTTTCCCCTTACCTTTTTTGACTGTTAGTCCTCATTTCTTCATAATTCGGCTTTGTGTTTTCTTTTTCCGTTTGAGTAAACAGCTTAATTGAGTGTTTACTGATTAACAAACAGCTTATTAAGTGCTTATTAAATTAGTACTTAATACTTATCATGTAAGTATTTATGCATGAGTTTTTTTTATAATCAAAGAAGAAATTTAAAATATTTTCATATATGTTATAAGCTATTTTTATGAACTATCCTTAAAACTTATTTGAAATAAGCTGAAAATAGTCTATGGACTATTGGACATATCATGAGCTATGTTTATAAGCTCTTTCAAACGGGTTGTTAAATGATTCTTTTAATGAATCCTAAAGGCTACAAAAGGACTAGTCTTAGAAGCATTTTCACAGGATCTGCAAGCATCCTTTTGTATTATAATTCTACAAATCCAGAATTTGTGATGCTTACTGGGAAAGTTACTTGCACTTGTAGAGTGTTACTTTGCCTTGAAGGTTTGGCACGCCCAACAGGCCGGTGCTGCGGCAGTTTTGGTGACAGACAGCATTGAGGAGTCTCTGATAACCATGGATTCTCCTGAGGAGAGCTCTGATGCAGATGGCTACATAGAGAAGATCACAATTCCATCGGCTCTGATAGAGAAATCCTTTGGTGATACGCTGAAAGACGCTTTGAATAACAAAGACGAAGTTTTGCTAAGAATTGATTGGAGAGAGTCAGTACCTCACCCTGACAGCAGGGTTGAGTATGAGTTCTGGACCAACAGCAATGACGAATGTGGAGCTCGTTGCGACGAACAGATGAATTTCGTGAAGAATTTTAAGGGTCATGCTCAGATTCTTGAGAGGGGTGGTTACACCTTGTTCACTCCACACTACATAACATGGTTTTGTCCACCACCCTTCATTCTTAGCAGTCAGTGCAAGTCTCAATGTATAAACCGTGGGAGGTATTGTGCTCCGGATCCGGAGAAGGATTTTGGAGAGGGATATGAAGGGAAGGATGTGGTGTATGAAAATTTGAGGCAGTTGTGTGTTCATAGAGTTGCCAATGAGAGCAACCGTTCATGGGTCTGGTGGGATTATGTGACAGATTTCCATGTCAGATGTTCTATGAAGGAGAAAAGATACAGCAAGGATTGTGCTGAGGAAGTCATGAAATCATTAGGTAAATACTACTCTTTTGGTGTTGCTATGAGTGAATTCTGTTGTTTCCTCTTCTTTTGTTAATGTTTACTCTTAATACTACAGATCTGCCTATGGATAAAATTAAGAAATGCATGGGTGATCCTGAAGCAGATGTGGAGAATGAAGTGTTAAAGAATGAGCAACAAGTCCAGGTCAAATATTTAATATTTATAGTTATGCTTTAGAATAATTATGAGAATTGTCAACTGTTAGCAAACAATATACCTCAATAATTTATATACTTGTTTCATTTGTGATACTCAGATCGGTAGAGGATCTCGCGGGGATGTCACCATCTTGCCAACATTGGTTATAAACAATGTCCAGTATAGAGGTTGGTTCTTAAATACCTACATGAAGTCAAGTATATTGAACACATGATGCTTTTACTGATCTTCAGTTATGTATATGAGTGAGTGACCTGTGCATTCTATTGTTGAATTTGGCAATCAAAATCCAGTTGTCATAGTTTCTGAGTTTAGAGCTTTAAGGGCCAAGAAAAAAATGCACTTACTCTGTTCCTATTATGGCTTTTGGTTCTTCATTTTTCACTGGCTTGGCAACTAAAAATATCCGTGAATTTTCTTTCAAGTTTCAACTATGTGATGCTTCTGTCTTATAACTAGAGCATCAACCATCATGATCACCTTCTCCACATGTAATGGGACAACATTTTTCTGTTGATGTATAAGAACTTGTCTCATTGTCAGTAAACTAGTTAAGACTCACGGAAGTTTATAGTTTGATTATGGGGCCTCACCTTAATTCTTATTAATTAATTTAATCTATTATCTGTATATTATTGACTTTAGACTTAAATATGTGTTTAATCTCTAATAAATACTTAATTTTTGCGTTTATTCCTTAATAAATTTTTGCTTTGCATTAAGTTCCTAATAAAATAACAATCTTGTTTTTGATCCTTAATATTTTGTTTTAGTCCCAACTAATTACAAATGAATTTGTTTTTATCAGGGAACAAATACAAAATTTGCTAATTTTTCAGGAATTGAAAAAAAGTGTCAAGGACCAAAAACAAAATTGTTGTTTAATTAGGGACTCAACGCAAAACAAAAATTTATAAGAGAACAAACACAAAAATTGAATATTTATCGGAGATCATAAACATATTTTAGCCTTGACTTTATTCTTTTTATTTTAGCTGATTGGTTAACTGAAATTTTAAATCTGTTATTGGTGTAATGAGTGGATATATATGTTACATGTCAAATTCAACTACCCTTTCTAAGCATATATCTAGTCTATCAGAATTCTGAAGATTTTTTTTATCTTGTCTAAAGGAAAATTGGAGAGAACTGCTGTACTCAAGGCTGTATGTTCTGGATTTAAGGAGACTACTGAACCTTCAGTTTGTTTAAGTGGAGGTTAGTATGCTTGATATATGAATTTCACTGGTGATTGTTTCTTCCAGTTCTAAAAACCTGCCGTGTAATATTCTAAACTATACATCCTGGTTTGATTTATCAGATGTTGAGACTAATGAGTGTCTTGAAAGAAATGGAGGATGTTGGCAAGACAAACATGCTAACATAACTGCTTGCAAGGTATAAAATAAGGAATATCTATTACCATCCCCTGTCCCCAAAGTTAAAATCACTGGACATGATGCATCGCGGTCCATGTGTGTCTGCTTATGATTGGCTGCAAATTAAGCCTTTATAGTTTTGTTCAGGATACTTTCAGGGGAAGAGTTTGCGAGTGCCCTGTTGTGAACGGTGTTCAGTATAAGGGTGATGGTTATACAACATGTGAAGGTATGCATTTTCCAATTTAAAAAGTTCCCTTTAGAATATCAAAATATTATTCTCTATTCTCGATTGAGAAAATTCATTTCATATGTAATCGAAATCCAAATACAAGTGCATTTTCACTGATAAATGTGGATGAAGATCAGTAGAGCCTCTCCCCCTAACCTTTCTTATTTGTGGTCTAGATTGATTTACTTAAAAAAAAAAAATGTAAGTGAAATATGAATACAAGTTGAGCATTGTATGAGAATTACTATTACTATTTATTTGTTCATTATTATATGGTTAATTTTAACTTTATAAGCATTGCCTTCATAATGAAAAGATCTGTTTTCAAGTTATAAGCAAAAGCTCTATTCGTTCTGAGGATACTACTAATTTCTTGTAAATAATGACAATTCAGTATTAGGCTGCTATGGGATAACTTAGACTGTTAGACAGAAAACTTTTGAAAGATAGAAAGCCCCATTTCAGCATTGCTAGAATTGAGTTATTCAAGCTAGTCACCTGTTTCTCCTTGAAAAGTCTTGTATGTCAGGATTACCTATTGCTACTTTGGAATAAATTAATAAAACATTCAAATAGCTATAGATGGGTTAATGTATATTTAGATTTAACAAGCTATTGTAAAAGTCTTTGCAAGGTCCACAATAAGAGGAAATTGTTTTACTTATCTACTCAAAAGTAATATGTTCCTTTTCATGATGTTGCTGATGTTTATACAATTTTCCTTATTTGACAGCTTTTGGACCTGCAAGGTGTTCTATAAACAATGGTGGTTGTTGGTCAGAAACTAAAAAGGGACTAACTTTCTCAGCTTGCTCAGTTCAGTACTGCATAACCTACCCTTCATTTTACTTCTGGTTATTGCAAAAGATTTATGCTACCACTTTACTTGACATCCCTCTAGGCTAACTGAATTCCCTTCTGTATAAAGGACTCCAAGGTAAATGGCTGTCAGTGCCCGGTTGGGTTTCGTGGGGATGGCACTAATAAATGCGAAGGTAACATTTGTTTTTGCTGTAGCAATTAAAAACATTTTAATATTTTCTATGTATGATCAATTTTGTATAAGTATAGATCGATTTAAAAACTTATCTTTTGATCTTTTTCAGACGTTGATGAATGTAAGGAACGAAGTGCTTGTCAGTGTGATGGCTGCAGCTGCAAGAACACTTGGGGTAGTTACGATTGTAAATGCAAGGGAAATCTTCTATATATAAAGGAACAAGATGTTTGTATTGGTAAGATATTAAAGTCAATCTGTTGCTATTATTAGTTTATTACTACTGTCAATTTGTGATCCCACCACCATAACAAGTTGCTTACATCCTAGATTGATAATAAGAGCTTTTAAACTACTCTTCCTGTGTAACTGAATTTTTCTAGAGACAATTCAGTTTGTTCATGATTAGAGTTTTGCTTTGTATCACGCAGAAAGAAATGGATCAAAATTTGGACGGTTCCTTGCATTTGTGGTCATAGCAGTTGTTGTTAGCGCTGGTCTAGCGGGTTACGTGTTCTACAAATATAGGCTCCGGGTAAGCCTAATTCATTCTCAGATAATGTTATACATCGTTCATGTTAAATTGAAGATTACCATATTAAATTACCTTTGTCTGTGTTTTGTAGTCTTACATGGACTCTGAGATCATGGCTATCATGTCACAATACATGCCACTGGACCAGCAAAATAATGTAGTTCATGCTGAATCTCAGCCTTTACGACAACAAGGCACCGTGTAAGGTATGCATTTAAGTGTTTTTGGTATTGTTTTTCAATTAGAATTGGAGTTTCACTTTGGTGATTTGCGTGATAAAAGGTTTGTATTAAAGATTCACAAAAGTTGTTAAGGTGAAACTCAATTAATTCTGATTAGAGAATAGTACCAAAACGTCTATGGAACTACATTCACAATTTGTCCTTCAACTAATCTGCTGCATTTGAGACAGCTTTTATGGGGAACAATCTTCTTATTTTTCCATGATCTGTATTCTACCTGCAGACATACATAATGAGCTAAAATAGTCAAAGGAACCCGTTGCACTGCATAATCCACTTGAGAGACGGATTATAAACAAAACTGGCTATATGGATTTGAATCCATTTGACAGCGAAGGAAGATAAGTATTTTACTGTAGGATACTTTTGTGAACATTGAAATACATAACAGAAATTTTCTACATAGAATAATTTCCATTTTCCACAGTTTGTAAATAGAGTTTTTGAGAATTGAGATGTACATGTACACCTTAGATTGAGAATAAGGATCCGTGTGATGCTGGAGTACAACATATGACGACATTGATAGCAAAATTTGGCAACACAAGAACATCAGTCTGGTTCTTCTTTGTGGCCTACAATATAATCTTTGGTTCACCAATCAAATCTTCTCGAAGTTATCTTGAATCTATCACGTAGTTTTCCACATTTTATCTTTAGTTCCATGTTGCAGCCAATATATCAAGGTTTAATAAAACCCATATTTGATAGTTTTATAAAACACTTGTTAGTCTTACGCTAAAGATTTTACGCCTATACCTCTGTTTAAAATCTGGTCATTATTGGTTATTATTGAAATAGAAATTGACTATTTGATAAGTTGAGAGTAGTTTCTTAAGTATTTTGATTATAAATTGATACAAAACGTCAACCAATACCAACTAATATTAATTGATTCCTCTTAACAATAGTAGAAGAAATATTTTCCTTTCCTTTATAAAATGAAATTATAGTCACTCTCAATCACGGAGATAAGAAAATAGTATAGGGAATAAACTTTCAAATTTGTTTCTACCTCTAATGTGTAACTTTTTTACCTGGAGTTAGACTTGGATTTTATCTTTAGGAATGAAAAAAATCCAAAATTCCCGCACACTTTGAAAATCAGGTGATTAGCTTGAAATCCAATCAACTAAAAATTGATTGATCAGCGTCAATTTGCGGAATTGGAAACCGTTTTCCAAAATTTAAGGCATTTCAGTTTTATCTTTGAATCACGGATAAAAGAATATCAATTGAATGCTACAAGATTTTTTTATAAAAAAAGAGTCTTTTAAAATTCTTTAAAATTTGCAATCCACGTGTCCTAAGACAAACTAAACAAAAGATTAGAGAACGGATCCAATCTGTTGAACAAATTTGATTGATTCTGTTCCATGCAAAATTTTATAGAAGGTAGAAACAAATTTTTAAAGTTTATTCCTTTTAGAATTTTCTTATTCTCGGTGATCGATTGAGCGTGACTATAACTTCATTTTAAGGAAAATATTTCTTCTACTAAGATTCTACTATTGTTAAGATTGAATGAATCAATTAATTATTAGTTAATATTAATTAGCTGACATCGGCAAATGTTAGCTATAGGGGCAGAACCAGAAATTATTTTTAGGGGGACAAAAAATTTCGCGAGGGTCCAAAGTAAAAAATAAATATTTGTGTGTCATAAAAAAGTGTAAAAAGTTATGAACTATCTCAATTCTCATATGTTGGAGACAAAAAAATCATCACAAAAATATGGTGGAGACAAATAAACAGTGTTTTAGCGGGGCGAATCTTTCTTTTCACAATAAATATCAGGAGTATCTAATTTTTATGGGGGCAGCTATGCCTGTAACTACATAAGTAAGTGATTCTATTCCTTATTCTTAAAACATTTTTAATGGTAGATTTAAATTTGGGATTTTAGCTTGACATTTTTTCTTTAGTAATAGATCTCAAATTGAAATCTTAGATAATTTTTAATGAATCCCATATGGATCCTACTTTTAAATATTTAAATTTTGATTAAATTAAATTTAATTAATTAAGTAATTAATTTTACTTAATAAAGTATAGAAAGAAATATTAATATTAAAAAATGATAAAATTTAATTAATTGTTATTTATAATTGAAAGATAATTAAATGAAAAATACATAAAATTGATAATAAAAAAAAATGCAATACATTAATTTTAAAGAAAAATCAATTTTCATTATTTTCGTGACCACAATGTTCCCAAATATGCTCCACTAAGTCTGCTTGAAGTTGTTGGTAAAAAGGGAGGGGAAAAAAGAGGGGACGATTTTCTGAATTTTGGGTTAACGGAGGGATGTGGTAATTTTGTAAAAAATTCATATAACTTTGCTAATTAAATTGAGATGAATTCATTTCACACAAATAAAATTTAACTAAGAGATTGGAGAAAAAGATTGACAAATGAAAATGAAAGTTGTATGCATCAATGGTTTGTTGTGAACCAATTTATAGCAAAAAAATTTCAAAAAAAAAGGGGCTAATTTTTAAATTTTAATTTTTTTTGTTTTTTAATCTCCTCACCCCCTTCCCTCCCCTCCACACCCCCCTTTTCTTTTATTTTCTCCTCTCCCAACGGTCACGGCTCTTTTTCTTTTTTTTTCTCCCTCTAGAATCTTCCCCTTCCCCTTTTTTTCATTTCCCCTTTCCCACTTCTCCCCCACTCACCCCCTCCCCCCTCTTTTCTTTTTTCTTTTTCTTCCCCCCCCTACTTTTTTTCTTTCTTCTTCTTCTTCCTCTTCCTTCTCACCCCCTTTTCTTTCTTTTTCCCTTACTCCGCTACCTCCCCGCTCCTTTTTTTTTCTCTTCTTCCCCCTCCCTCTCACTGTGCCTCAGCAATCTGAGCATCCCCCTCCTCTGAGTTCTCCTCTGCTTCCCTCAGGTATATTCTGTTCCTTTTCTTTTTTTTTTTTTCGTTTCTCTTTTGCGGTTGGTTGGGTTGTGGGTTGTTGCTCCCCGCTAATTTTGTGGTCAGTTACAACATTAAAATGTATTTTTTTTTACTTTGTGCAGATCTTTAAGGTTCTTATGGAGGAACCAGATCTCCACGTGGAGATCTTCATCCTCCCTTTAGTGGTAGATCAAAGGAAGGAGAGATCTTCAACTCAAGATCCCTCCCCAAGATCCAGTATTATAGGTGCTCTTACTTTTTGTTAGTTAG
This sequence comes from Glycine tomentella, assembly GCA_007407185.1. Taxonomy (NCBI): domain Eukaryota; kingdom Viridiplantae; phylum Streptophyta; class Magnoliopsida; order Fabales; family Fabaceae; genus Glycine; species Glycine tomentella. The sequence goes on from PYAF01005739.1 coordinate 903,501, forward strand.
TGAATTTGAACTCCTTCTCACTTCAACTATCAAATCAACTTTACAACCCCTATTAATTTGTTGATATAAAATCACAATTTGACCAAAAAAGCTAATCCAAAGATCAAAAACCAAACAAATTAAACACCATATGCAAGCTCATCATATAATAAGCACAATCTCTAGTCTGCAATGAGTCTTCATGATGACAAAGAAGTGAATCCAATAACTAACAATCACAAAAACAACAAATAAACACCATTGACCTTGTCTCTTGTAGGCTTGTAGCAAAAATGCCTCACCAAAAGACTAATCCCTGAAAATGTTCAAAGAAGTTATAATGTTTTGGAGACACTCCGCCTCTCTGTCATATTTTTATTGACTATACTTAATTTCATTTTTTATTATTTAAATTTTTTTAAGAGAATAATAAAGGTAATACAAACCATATGAGTATAGATTCTTGGTAAAGTTTCCCTTAAGACTTATTTTTAATACTCAAGATTTTGGAGTGTTTCAGTGACGACAGAGAAGGTCGACACGGGGCAATGGCAATGAATCCTAACCAACTACAATAGATCTCTACTTGTCTTGGAATAATAAGGCATTCAATGAGGCAGCAATCAAGGCAAAGCGACATTGGAATCAAGCTTCCCCTTGAGACGCCATGTAGAAGAGCCTATAGAGGAGCACAACATCGTTGAGGTCGTCCTTGATGACGAAGACACTAATGCGATCGAGGAGGCCAGTGACAAATCGCTAACGTTGCCACCCCTATTTCGAGCCACCATTACCACTTGTTGGGGGTGTCAAAGGGTTTTCTCACAAAAGAGGGGTTATCGCAATTTTGGGTTTGTTTTAGATCTATGTTCATATTTGCATTTCTTATGTTGAATTTGCGTGTTTTTGTATTTGAACTTCAATTTGTTTGAATTTGTTCATGTTGCACTTTTGCATTTTTGTGTTTGAATTTGGATTTGGATTTGGATTTGGGATATAGCTTTTTTTTTTTCACGACTTTTAGTTATTAAAAATTATTTTAATACATCTAAGCAATTCTCGGCTATTTATAAAAACATCGAAACTAAGATAGGTCAAAATTTTGTTTGGAAACCAAAAATAAAATGTTTGGAAAGTTTAGAATTAAAAACACAATTAATCCTAAACTAAATACTATTTAAAAGAAGAATTTTTTTTCCATAACAGTCTTATTCAACTCAAATAAGATTGTTTCACGTGTTAAATACATAACTTTTCTACCAAAATAAAAAATTTAAGACATATATATATATGGAGTGAATCAATTGGTATAAATTATTCCAATTTAAGCAATTATTTCAAACTTGGTTGAATACTCAAAACATAAAAAGTTTTACCTTGAATAGTTCTACCTATATTAGGATTAAAGAAAAAAAATATCTCAAGTAAAATTATCAAATAAATAGTCTATTTAGTCCCTGAACTACGTATTTGCTAACAAGTTAATCTCAATATTTTTTAAATCACTAATTTAATCCACAAATGTGCAAATGTTACAACTTCATACTTTATCGTAACATTTGCACATTTGTGGACTAAACTGATCTTTTAAAAAACATAAGACTAAATTATCAGCAAATGCATACTTCAAGAACTAAATAGACTATTTATCTAATTTGTCTCCTTGAAAGCATTTTATCCCCAATTGTGCAAAAAAGTGTGATAGGTTAGTCCTACAAATAATTTAATAACAATTTGGTTCCTAAACTTTGCAACTGGATGTTAGAGTGGTCCTTAGAAAATACAACTTATTATCAAATTGGTCCTTGAACATTATAACTTAATAACAAAATAGTCTCATAAATTTATCAGCAGGACCAATTTGTCACACTTTTTGCACATACGAGGACTAAATTTGAATTTTTCATCTTTCAGGGACTAATTTGTTACTGACTTGCACTTTCAAGGACCAAAAATAAATATTTATCCTAAAAAAATAAAAAATAAAAGGGTAAATGACCAATTTTGTGCTTGTATTTTACATGCGCTATCAAATTTTTCCTGGTAGTATGAAAATAATCAATTGTGTAAATGTAATGACAATTTAGTCCTACCATTAAGTGATCTCCATTTCCGTTAATGTTGAGTGCATGCGTAACACGTCCTTGCTAACATGTCAAATCCACATGTGTATGGGGCACTCCACATCAACACACAATGTTTTGGCTAAAATGTTAGTGAAAACGTATTCTCTCTACCATCTATTTCACTCTCCTTCTTCTTTTTGCCATCAAAGGCTATTAGCAAAACTTCAATCGATGCTCTAAGCCTCTAACATATCACCTTGTTGCGAATCACCACCAGTGACATCATCACCGACACCACAATGATAAACGTCGACATGGAGAACCAAACAACATACTTCTTGTTTTACCCTTCTCCTTCTCCTACCCTCGCAAACCACCACCTTATGGCTCCCAAACTCTAGCCTTGTGGGTCCTTGAGATTGGGGAAATTCAAAAACACATGCTCCTCAGGGAGCTTATACGTGACGAGATTGTAGTCATAGACAACAACATTATTTGTGGAAAATGGATAATAAAGATTATGAAATGCCTTAATGAAATGAGTCCTTGATATCATCATTTCATAAATTCCTAGGGAGCTTATAATGCGAAGGATATCGATGGTGCCAAGGAGAAGAGAAAGGAGTGGGAGAAGAAATGAGCTAAAAAAAGAAGAGATGTTTGTTAACTCTTTGGCAAGTGCACCAATTTGTCCAACTAGTAATAAAACGGTAAGATCGAGTATCGAGTCCACAGGGACTTTGATTATACTCAGAGTTCGTATATATCAAAATTTAAGCGATGAGCAGAATGAATTTTTGGGATTTACAGGTGATAATGTACGTAAATATAAATTCAAAATAAAATAAATTACGAAACAGATTATAAGAAAGAGAAAGAGAACACAAACACTTGAATATGTGATTTGAAGGTTGATGCAGGATTATGTGATATATTGGGTGTTCAGTCTACTAAAATTACTCTTAATGCAATGTTAATGATTTTTCATTATTTAATATTATTTTACATATTACATTCATCCTCTATTTACTCTAACCATGATCCCTCATATGAAAGAGCCTAAATTACCTAATTTCACTCGTGATCCCTAATCAAGCTACATCAAATAATTTACATTAAAAATAGAGATGTATATTTAAGGCTAAACAATGTCATTCTATCCTTAGATATGAATTATCTAGATGTTTTTTCCCAGTTCTCATAGTATAGACATTTTCCAATGCATAAACTCTCATAACATTACATACATATAGATGATCAAACCACAAACATGATAATAGATTAAAAAACAATAATAATATGAAAATATCATTAAATAAATAGTAAGAATTGTTACATAAAAAATGTTTGATTGTTGAACCCTCAACAATGAGTGGTTAAGCCTCTCATTTATAGAAAAAAGAGAATAACAATTGATGAAAGATAATGGAAGAAAATGAGTAAAACAAGGGACATAAGTCCACTTTTGTAGAGTGGATTCTTCTCTCTTTTGTCTTTTGTTTTTCTTTGACTTCTCCCTTTTTGTGTCTCTAACCACTCCCCCTCTCTATAATCAAAACTTTACTTTATTTGATTTTTTTATTGGTAGTGCACTAAATCTTCAATCCATTTTTTAAGTCTTTAATATATAATTCTACAAAAAAATATAATCAATACTATAAATCAACTAATTGAAACATTTATTAGATAAAAGTTTTAAAAAAATTAAATTCTACGTTTTAATAAAAAAAAACATTAAAACAGAAAAAATAAGATAATTATGTAATTTAAATACACAATTACTTATAAATAACAATTATCAATGGCACAACCAAAAATCATCTTTGATGCTAACAGACGGTGGCTCGCCAACGAAGAGGGGTTTAGAGGGAATTGAGAAAGGAATCTGGTGTGGAGGTCACATGCTACTATCATGTGCATAAGATATGGTCCACATATCCTTGGCCAATGTCACCACTTTTGTCACATGAATTTGTCGTGTCGTCCTTCACATGTCAGGTCGCTAAAAATATTAAACAAAACGAAAATCACTAACGATGGGACTAAATTATCGGAACATTTACACATTTATTAAATAAATTGATCGTTTACATAATGTGAAGATTAAATTGATAGCGGATGTAAAATACATGAACAAAATTAATCATTTGCCCAAATTAAAAATTTGTTAAGGGTAAAACGTACTATGCCAACCCAAATGGAAGTGAGCTGTGCACGGAGTCGCTTGACTTACGCTGCTGGAACCGAAGACTGGATGACGTTTTCTCTATACATATTCCTCTGCTTACTCTACCCTGTCACTAGCATTTGCTGCATCACACCATTCACTACTACTTCGCACACATGCTTTAACTTTGCGCTTCTTTCCATTTTCAACATCCAATGGCTTCTTCTATTCCTCTTTATCAACAAACCAACACCTTATTCTCCAAAACTCAGGTTCCAATTTCTTTCCTTTTTGCGCACCCTTTTTGTGTCTCTTCAATCTGCACCTCTTACCAGCATTGTTTTCTTTCTGAACAGTTCAAGGGCTCGCGCCGTGGCTTCTTGTGGAAACCCAGTTACTCGTTCGGCTCTCGGGCTGAAAACAGAGCACGACCCATCAAAGCTTCGGTTGGTGCACCACCATTTCCCCTGTTTCAGCCTCCTCAAGTTGAAGAGACATCATCGTCTGAGGTAAATTCCATTTTTTTGTTTTTTCCTATTTGCCCCTCGCTTGTTTGCTAGTTGGTTGTTGTTTTGATGGTTTGGTAGTAATTGACACCTAGGAGCAGTTAGAGTGAGTGCAGTTTCCGTAATTTGATGTGGTTTCATGTTCACAACACATAGGACATGTTTGGATGAGTTTCTCCATAAGTACTTAGAGGGAAAGAAAATAAGAAAGAAAAATTGAATTGAACTTTAACCTAAAATCAACTTATGTACTTAACTTAGAGATATAAGGTGGGTTGGATGGTTAAAGGAGAAGGAAAGAGAGGAAAGATCGCGGGTTTGATCTCCTCTACTAACATTTGCTGATAAAAAAAACTTATGTACTTAACTTTTATTGAAACTTTCTCATCTATCTTATCCAGGAGCTAAGGTGTATAAGTTGATTTTAGCTCGCGTAAGTAGCTTAATTCATTTTAATTTCTTATTTTTTTTCTCCTATAAGTGTTTAAGTAGAAGTTTATCCAAACAGGATCAATATAGTGCTTTTTCGATGACTAGTACTTTTGCGTTTGTCTTTATGCATTTGACAAAATGGCTTGTCAATATACAGTGACAATGTATGTGCCAAATCCATCCATATAGTTCATGACTGTTATGTACTAAGAAGTTGATATAGATTCATGTGCATATTGAGATTAAGAAAAGTAGAAAAAAGTGGGAACAAGAAAAAAGTGGGAACAAGATAGGGTTTGAAGTGAGAAGTAGGAAAATGTGGCAAGAAAAGAGAGCTTATAGTGAGAAGCAGAAAAAAATTAGCGAAAATAAGGCTTACACCAAAAGCGGGAGAACTCTAAAAGAGATGCTGGGAAAATATGGAACTCAGAGGAAAGAAGTTAGGAATGGAGAGACTACAGATAGATATGACTATCGGAAGTCTTAATTAATTAGTTAACTAATTGATAATAATAGTTTTAATAACAACAACAACAAAGTAGGGGGCATGGGCGGGAAACAAAGGTGATAGGGAACTGGCACATGTCTAGCTAGAACATGGTTTTAATATATAGTAAGTAAATAGATTTGATGTACTTTTATGTTCATGATATTAACACTTAATATGTTACAGTGAATGCTGTTTCTGTAATTTGATGTGTTTTTATGTTTATACCACATAATACGGTAGAATGAGTGTTGTTTCTAATTTGATCTGCTTTTATGCTCATAATTATTGATATTAGATTCAGTACGTTCTTTCTTGAACAACCAACATTTGGATGAATTCTTCAAGGGGTTTCTGTTTAAATGAGATATTTATTGTGATTTTTCTTTATTTACTATTTTGTTAATTTATTTGTTCCTGTAGTTGGAGCCCGCAGATCCTGATTTCTACAAGATTGGTTATGTCCGAAGCATGCGAGCTTATGGAGTTCAGTTTAAAGAAGGGCCAGATGGTTTTGGTGTGTATGCTTCCAAAGATGTAGAGCCTCTTCGCCGAGCAAGGGTGAGTAGCTTCATTTAATATTGTTAGTTGCTATAAGTGGTGTTACTCTACTCAGTGTTGTTAAATCGTAGAGTCTACGTAGAATCGGTGGGATGAGTTAAATCGTAAAATCGTAAAAACGTAAATTGTATATAAGAGTCTACTTCAAGGGGGTGCAAAACTCAAAAGCCCATTTCGAAAATGTTATATCAAACTGCAGAAAGAAAAAAATGGGTGCAGAAAGCAATGAGGCCCAAATAACTAAACCTAG
>PYAF01005739.1:912345-934901 GCA_007407185.1 Glycine tomentella
AAAATGGACCAGAAGAGAAGATTTTTTTTTATACCCACTGAGTCAACTCGGCGAGTCAACCGAGTTAACCGAGTTGACTCGCGAGTTCACCGGTTTTACCTCCAAAAACGATTCTACTACCGAGTCGACTCGGTTTAGGGCGCTAACTCGTTAACTCGGACGATTCCACCGAGTCGACTCGCCGATTTAACAACACTGACTCTACTTACTTTCTACCAGAGATATATAGCCTTTCCAACTGCTAGTGGTGGCACAAGTGAAAATGATTGCACAAAAAGTCAACTTCTAGAATTTTTGCACAATTAGTTATTTGTATAATATGTTTTAAGGCTTAATTTCACTTTTTACCCCAACTTTTTACTTTTTGTTGAATTTTACCCCAAACAAATCAATTTGGCGCATTTTACCCTCAACATTTTAAAAAACTTGCAAATTTTACCATCCGTCATTGAGATGATGTGACATGCTAAATAAGCGTAAAAGTGAAACTCACCAAAAAGTAAAAAGTTAGGGATAAAATTCGCCTAAAAGTGAAAAAGTTGGGGGTAATTTGCTAAAAAGTAAAAAAGTTGGGGTAAAAAGTGCAATTATTTTAGCATGGCACGTCAGTTCAGTGACAAAAGGTAAAATTTGCAAGTTTTTTAAAAAGTTGAGGATAAAGTGTACCAAATTAATTTGTTGAGGTAAAATTCGCCAAAATGTAAAAATTTGGGGGGAAAAATTGTAATTAAGCCTATGTTTTATGATTATATTCTAAATTCTTAAGAGCTGTCCATGGATGATTTCCCTAATGTTGTACTTGGGCAGGTTATAATGGAAATTCCTCTTGAATTGATGTTAACCATAAAGAAGAAGCTCCCGTGGATGTTTTTCCCTGACATAATTCCCTTGGATCATCCAATATTTGATATTATCAACTCAACAAGTCCAGAGGTAATTACAATTTTCTTCTAAGTTCATTAGTTCATAATAAGATATAACCAATTTGCTTGGTTGTTGTTGCTTTTCATGATAAATACATACATTACCAATGTGTCACCCTTTGTTTTAACTGTGTTGTACCTGCTACAAAAGTAAAAAATGTTCTGGTTATCTGCTTAATGTAATTGTGCAAATCTTTGTGGCAGACAGATTGGGACCTAAGGTTAGCATGCCTTCTCTTATATGCATTTGACTGTGAAGGCAACTTTTGGCAATTGTATGGCGACTTCTTACCGAGTGTAGATGAGTGCACTAGCTTACTTCTAGCTTCAGAGGTGTGCATAAAACAAACTGGTTTTGCATCATTAAACCATGGTTTGATTGTGGTATTCCTTTTTCAAAATTATTACTGATCAATTCTTGATATCAAATGGAGATCATGTAAATAGTAGATGTTTCAATTCCCACTGAATGTGCTGTTTCAAGGTTTTTTCCTTGAAAGCATTTTCATGTGCAGTTTCTGTGTTGAAGTTGGATCATGTATTAAGACTACGAAAAGTAATTCTTCTTAATAATGAGTAGTTCTTTTTTTTCTTTCTGGTGTTCTGCATAGATTTGAGAGACGCTTTACCTGGTTCTTATCTTAAGATATTTGATTGGCCTACACAAAAATCAGGTTGTAGCAAAGTAGTTTAGCAACTAATTTTACTTTACAGATTGCACTTGACTAATTTTAATAGCTTTCCTTTGCCAATATGTAAGTTGTAACACAAGTCATTGTAGGTTTTTATATTTTGTATTATGGAAACGTCAAAGATAACTCATGAATTTTGATTGACAACCACAAGATACATATGCAATTTTAAGATTTTGTTGTATTCACTCACATGCCTTTTAGAATTGCTATATTTTGAAACATACAATACAGTTTTAATAATAGTTTTATGACATCTCATATGTTGATCTGTATCACCAGGAGGAACTTTTGGAGCTGCAGGATCCTGATCTTGCTTCCACTATTAGAAATCAGCAACAACGATCCTTAGTATTCTGGAAGAATAACTGGGTAAGGAGCAAATTCTTTCTCAAATTTGTTAGTCTCCCATTGTACATAAAACTTACAATGTATTAACAAATTGTGTTAATCTCATTTAGCACAGTGCTGCACCCCTTAAAATAAAGCGTCTTGCGCGTGATCCTCAAAGGTTTGCTTGGGCAGTAGGTATTGTGCAGTCACGATGTATTAACATGCAAACGAGAATTGGTGCTCTAAATCAAGAAGCAAATATGCTGATTCCTTATGCTGGTGAGCTCAGTTCACCTTAGTTACTCTGACTAAATATGATACTTTTTATGTACTCTTATAATCAAACAAATCTCTTAACTCTTAATGTCATCATTGACTTTCTTTTGTATTAAATTTGATTTGATTTCCAGTTGTCAAAAGAAAAAAAAAATCTTTATCCATTCATTGTCATTGCTTAATTTGTTTATCGTTTTGTTAGAATTTCAACAGTTTTCACTTTTTTATGCAACAAATTAGAATACAAGTAAACAAACACTACTAGAAGGAAACAAAAAAAAAAAAAAAGAAAAGAAAACAATGATATGGTTGAGGGAAAGAAGTGGGCAAAAATATGTAAAAGTTTATTTGTATATATTACAGGTGGTGGCAGTGTTTACTTTTCCTACTTAAGATGTTTTTTCAACTAAGGTCATTGAATAATTTAGTCTTACTTTTCAGATATGCTGAACCATTCATTTGAGCCAAATTGTTTTTTCCATTGGCGTTTTAATGACAGGATGCTTGAGGTTCTTATAAATGCTGGACAGCGGATTAGAAGGGAGATCAGGTAAACCATTTGATTTTTCTGTGAAAAGAATGTTCAGTTAATTACCCTAGTATTATTCACTATGAGACATGGACATCCTATCATGATTATGCTGTCAAAAATTGTAACAGATGACAGTTAATTACATGAGTGCTCAGAAGAATAACATGTTCATGCAAAGATATGGATTTTCATCACCCGTGGTAATTTTCTTTTCATTTAAATCTTGATGAATGGAATATTCTATATCTTTTTGTTCTTTATCCTGCATATTTGTGGGTTGAGACCCACAGAAATACGCATTAAATTAAAGGGAGGTGGGGTGAAGAAAACTCACGCACTAAAAGCCCATTATAGGTGCCACTGTCAACCATTCTCAAGTGTTGGCTGTGGAACCACCATGTCAACTTTCCTCAACTCTTTTAAGCGACATCAACAAAGTGTAGCTTCTCCTTCATTGTATTTCTAACTCCTCTCACCATAGTTATTTGCTGCACTTTAAGCATTCATTCAATACTCTTAACTCCATCTTTCACTCTAACTTTAACCTTAGACTCTCAATGTTGACAATGTAGTTTTCCATATAACTCTAGGAAAATCCTATTGAGCGATTTAGTTTGATATTTATAATAATTTGATATTAAGGTGGATGTGTGGTTATATGAAAATGGATAAGATAAGAAATGAAGATATTCAACAAAAGGTAGCAGTAGTACCAGTGAGTGAAAAGATGAGGGAACGTAGATTGAGATGGTTTGGGCACGTAATGAGATAGCCTCTGAATGCTCCTGTAAGAACAAAAGTTTGTTATCAAGAGCTCGATACAAAGAGAGGTAGAAGTAGACCGAAACTTACCTGGGGAAAAGTTGTTAAACAAAACTTAATGGAGTGAGATATAGATTGGCGGACGATATGTCTTAGGACGGAATGGAGAAAAGCTATAAGCTTGATGAAGGGTTAGACCCGTTGTTATCTCTATGTTCCAGATGGTTCATTTTTAGTCCCTTTTCTGTTTATCTCCCCCCTCCTTTTTTCCCCTTTCTTTTCTTTTATCTTTTTTTTTTCCAACCTCCTCATGTCTATCATTGAGTTTATCTACTGCCGACACCAATTAGCTTGGGTTAAAGGTGTTATTGATGTTGTTGTTGATGTTGATTTATAACCATTTGATATGTACTTCCATTTGCAATATGCTACTTTGTGTGCTTTTTCTAAATTCACCAGAGATCCAACCCAATTCACATAAGAAAATCTGTGTATTATGCTGTAAGACTTGTCCATGGTCACTATAAAGTATGCCATATGCATTGAAGTATTTATATTATTATATCATGATTTTGTTATTTGATTGTTCTTGTAAGGAACAATTCATGTAAACTTATGTGTTTGGTTTTATGATCTACTGAATTTTAAAATGTAGTTCTCAGAGTTGCTTACAATTGCAGAATCCTTGGGACAAGATCAAATTCTCAGGCAATGCGCGTATTCATTTGGATTCCTTCTTGTCAATCTGCCATATATCTGGCCTTCCTGAAGAGTATTACCATAATAGTATGGGCAATATGAATTTTCTTTCTGGAATCTGCTATGTCACAGTTTTGTCTATTCAAATTGGCATTATTTAGGATATCAATATGAAATTTATGACAGATTGTCTGTCAAATGCCGGAGATAGTTTTGTTGATGGAGGCGGAGCAGTCATAGCTGCAGCACGAACATTGCCAACTTGGTCAGATGGGGATGTGCCTCCAATCCCTAGCATGGAAAGAAAGGCTGCGAAGGAGTTGCAAGATGAATGTCAAAAGATGCTTGCAGAATTTGCTACAACCTCTAAGCAAGACCAGAAATTGCTAGGTAAATTTGGCATTCATATGCTTACACTAGAAAGTAGAGCCACATAACTGATTGTCATAATAATTTTATTATGCAATATGATTGCTTTCTGAGAATATGTATACATAAACCTGTTGACTTTTCTTTTATATCAGTAATACACATGCGCTAGAAAATGTTTTGGGGGATATTCTGGTTGACCTAGAGTCAGTTGTCAACATTGCCAAAACAAGTTACATTCTGAGTTCAAGCAACAACTCTACATGACTACAATTGTATCTTCTACATAAGCTTCATCAGTTCTATGGAGAGCTGGATCAATTGAGGCCCCATTGACACCTGCAAGTTCACTAAGTAGTACTTTAGTCTAGGATTTTAGTCAATTACATAAATCCAATTGGGCTCTTCAAATTATCACCTAAGGTTTATAAAATAGTCATGTGATCCATCCTCAAGGATTGACTCAACCTTGTGAAATTATAAGATCAAAATTAACCGAAAGCTTCACGATTGTGTCACTATTTCAACTTTAACTGAGATTCATGACAAAAAGCTAATTCTTAGCTTACAAATCATGATTGCAGATTCAATGGCAGATGCTACGAGGACACTTGAAGCTGCAATAAAGTATGCCATACTTACATCATCTAGCAGTTTCACAAGCTTTTTAAATTTTATTTTCGGTGAGATCTTAAGCCCTAAACCCTCTAATCATAGTTTCACTGTGGATGCCACATATGCAGGTATAGATTGCACAGGAAATTGTTCATGGGGAAAGTTTTCCAAGCATTGAAGATGTATCAAGAGCAAATACTGTTCTGATCCCAATCTACTAACATGAGAATAGTCAGGAAAATTTTGTAACACTGTCGTATATACCTGTAATCCTGTGTCACTAAAAACAATGCTCTTTATCCATTAATTGCAGGTTCTTCACTCTGTTGTGCCTTACCTTTTTTTTGTGTCGTTCCTTGATCAAGTTCTAAGCAAATTAAAAAAAGGAAAAAAATGTAAAATCATAGTTATATTTATGCAATCCAGACTGGAAATCAAATCAGTCAGAGGACTGAGTTATCAATTCACTTGTTTAACCATGAGTCAAACAGTTCTACTTGAAACAATGAAGCACGGATACTTCAATTTGCTTTACATATCTGTATCCGATACCAATACTCTTGGATATTTCACCAATACATATCAATGAAGTATCCAAATCTATGAAGCACTAATAATTCAATTTATTTCACATATCTAATACTGATATTCTTTGTATACTTTACCGATACACGTATCGGTGAAGTGTCTAAGCTTTTAAAGCATTTTATGAAAGTATAATACAACTACAAGAAACATGTAAGCATGAATAATATAGAAACACTTTCCCTTAATGAACCAAAAATGAAAATTGTTCTCTTTATGAATGATTTTCAGATAAAAATAGGATTGATAGTATTTTTCCTATATGTAAATAATATATAATGTAATATATGATGACAATGATTTATAATTTTATTTTTAGTAATGTTTAAGAAATATGTTTTAATTTTAGATTTGCAAAATTTTAATTATATATTTATCATGTTTTATGAATTTTTATATATTTTTAAACATGTATCTTATATATTTTTAGAATAATCGTATTATCATCAGATACGTATAGTATCCGATACACGTATCGTATCTATGCAACATAGACCAACATAAATCCGTTTCCCTTCCATGGAAGCAAAAATGTAAATTGTGAAGCTCTAAATTTCTTACGAAAGCAATGGCAAGTTTTTAAAGACACGTGACAAAAAGAAAAATTTAGAATCATGCAAAGGTAAACACGCCAACCCAAAAAAGTTTCATATTTCGAGCCCAAATATCGAAATGAACTATGTTAAAACAACAGTAAATAAATGAATTAAGGTTTTTTTTACAGCATAAAGGAATTAAGGTTATTAAACATAAATATATTCAGTTAAGTTCTTAATTCATTTACCCTATGTTTGGTGGATGAAGCATTTAAAGAGGATAATGTATTTTTTTAGGGTACTTTAATTGTTGTCAATTAAATTGTTCTGTTTAGATGTTTAATGGGAGAATTTGAAGAATTCTCCAAATTCTTTATCCTTTGTTTAGATAAGGAATTTGAAATTCTCCCAAAATAGGTGGAATTTTTTTTTTTTTTTAAAAAAAAAAAACACTATCTATCTTCATTTGATGGAACACAGGTTCATCGTCCCCAACTTCATCTTTCGAAATTTTATCCCTTCCATTTTTTCAGTGACTCAATGGAAGACTAGTGCAACTGTGATTGATAAGACTGAGTCATTCAAACTTGAGTTTCCCTATCGTGCTTCCTCTCTACGAATTTTCCATTCACCGCGTAGCCATAAACACCATGAAGAACATTTGATGCATCGTCACCATTGTCAATGCCACCGATTTCCGCAAGGTCCTTGACCATGTTAACACCTCCATTGATAACTAGAAGTGGCTGTGAATAAATCTGTTTTCTTACCATGAGATAACTTAAAATATGTTGAAGTTTTCAAGATTTCGATTTCCATGGCTAGATTTGTGGTGCAGTGCTGAGATTGATGGTTGAAATGTGTGCTAGATAGACAAAGCATGCGAGGAGAGAAAAGAAAATCACGATAAACATTTTTTCTGAAATTCAATTATTTGCAAAATTTTATAATCCAAACAAGTTATTTTGTAATTGATTGGAATTTAATTTGTCATTTGGAAATTCTTCATCCAAACACAGCTCTAACACCAAATGTAAACATAAAATTCAAACATGCATGAAATAAGGAACTCTAAAATTATATATTAGATCGACACATGCTAGAGAAATCTCAATTGCTCCAGAATTATCTCTATTGGTGGCCGGCCAGGTTGTCATGTCTAAACTCAAGAAATTAGTAGCGGCTTTCAAAAATGTATATACCTAACTGTACTGCATAAGCTGCGTAAAAAATGGTAGAGTAACAGAACTGGGAGATTCTGCAGTCAAGGGTTCAGAATATACAGGAATTTTAGTTATCCAAATTATGTAACTATGCATTTGCAATAATACATGATCTCAACTGAACTTCTTGCCCATGAAAGAAGGAAAAAGTTGAGATGAATAAATTAGAAAAAATTAATATTTTACTATTCACTTTCTTTTACCAATAATCGCCACAGGAGCAAGTTCCATTTGTGAAATGATGGAACCTTCTAACATCTCTAAGAATGATTTCCCTGTCCATAATCTTAGATATGATTTTAGTGGCAACATGGCAGTCACTGCAAACCCGAAGGTTTTTGGCAACTCTGATGGTAGTTCCTGGAGGGGTATTTAAAAGACCAAAGGCTATTGCCAGTCTCTCACTGTGCCCACAGAGCATAGTTTCTTTCTCTTCATCATCAACATTGTGCAGGACACATGAAATATCAGGCACGTAGCCCTCCTTTCTCATTCTTTGGGACAGAGTTTCAAGATATTCATGGAGTTCTTTACTTTGTGGGTGTGAAGCATCCCCTGACAAAAACTTATGAACCTCGTCACCATGCTCAATCCAACTACAACCAGGTTCTTTTCTTACTCCCATTTCCTTCATTTTCTTCCGTACTTCCAATGCCTGGTCCCACAGTCCAGCTGAGGAGTATATGTTAGACATTAGAACATAATGGCTAGCTACATTTGGCTCCAAGACAAACAGGTGCTTTGCTGCAATTTCACCAAATTCTACCCTCTGGTGAATCCTACAGGCACCAAGCAAGCTACTCCATGCATCTACTTTGTTCAAATTGTATGGCATCGTATTGATAAGTTCATAGGCCTCTTTGACTCGACCGGATCTGCCAAGCAAGTCCACAAGACAAGCATAATGGTCAGCTCTAGGTTCAACCCCATGGCTAGCTTTCATTGTATGGAACAAATGCAGGCCTTCATCCACCATCCCAGAGTGACTACAAGCAGCAAAAATAGCAATATAAGTCACTTCATTGGGACTTATTAATTCCCTATTACTGCCTCCTCCTGTTGTCATTATTCTAAAAAGCTCCAAAGCTTCTTCCCCTTTCCCATGCATCCCGTAAGCCATGATAAGAACATTCCAAGTAATAACATTTCTTATAGGCATTTGATCAAAGACTATCCTAGCCAAGTTTAAACAACCACATTTTGCATACATGTCAACTAATGCGCTTCCCACAGCAACATCCATTGCCAGCTTTTGTTTAACAGCATAAGCATGAATTTCCTTTCCCTTACCCAATGCCGCCAAGGCAGCACAACCAGGAAGCACCGTCATTAGGGTCACTGAATTCGGCTTGAGTGGAATTCCCCCATCATCCTCATAATCAACAAATGTATCACTTCCCTCTTCTCCTTGACCTCTCTGCATCTCATGCAGAAGATTAAGCGCATCATCATATCGCCCACAAACAACACAGCCAGTGATCATCGTGTTCCAAGACACTATATCTCTTCTATCCATCCTACCAAATATCATCTTTGAAATTTCAACCCTTCCCATCCTCGAATACATATCCATCAGTGCATTCTGCACATACTTATCCTTCCCAAATCCCCTCTTCACAATGTAACCATGGATCCCTTCTTTGTCCAAAAACACCTTGCAACGCACACAAGCAGGCAAAACACTCGCAAACGTGGTAGCATTGGGACAAAACTCAGACTCAGAAATCATCTCAATAAACAAACTTAACGCTTCATCATCAAACTCATTCCTTGCATAACCAGCCAGCAAAGCATTCCAAACCGCCACCGTCCTCCTCACCACCCCATCAAACACCAACCTACCCTTCTTAGGCTGCTTGCAATTACAATACATGTCAACCAATGCAGTCCCAACAAATGAATTCTCAATCAAATTCCCATTCCTCAACGCATAGCAATGAATTTCACTCCCAATCCTCAACCTCTCAAGTTGCGAACAAGCCGGCAAAACACTTGCCAATGTAACCCCATCCGGCCTAACCCCATCAACAATCATAAGGTACACATACATCAACGCTTCCTCAAACCTATCATTCTGAGAAAGCGAACTAATAACAGTGTTCCATGACACCAAGTCTTTACCATCAAAAACACCAAACAATGCCTTAGCATCATTAACTCTTCCAAATCTCGCATACATTGTCACCAACGCATTGTTCGTGTAAGTTCTCAAATCGCCATTCCTCAGAGTATAAGCATGCACTTGCTTCCCGAGCCGCACGCCACCACGCACGTGCGAGCACGCGTGTGCCACGCTGACCAGCGTGAACGAAGTGGGGTCCACATTTTCCGACAGCATTAACCGGAGCAAATGTAGTGATAGTTCCCACTCCTCGAAGCGACACAGCGTCGCGATCATGGAGTTCCACGACACGTGGTCTCGTTCCGGGATTTCGTCGAACACTTGGCGCGAGGCGGTTAGGTCACCGCATTTGCCGTACATGTTGACGAGGGAGTTAGCCACGGCGACGGAGGATGGAGGCGCGTGGCCGAACTTGAAGACGTGCGCGTGGATTTGTTTTCCCAAGCTGAGGTCGTGAGTGGCGGCGGCCGCCTTAAGGACGGCGGGGAAGGCGAAGTTGTCGGGGGGTGCGGGGGCGGCGAGCATGGCGGCGTAGGTGGAGATGACGTCGCGGAAGGAGGAGGAGTGGGTTTGAGAGCGGAGGAGGTCGATCCATTGCGACGGAGAACGGCGTTCTACGGTGGTCGGAGGAGGAGCCGGGAGAGTGAGAGTGAGGGGATGGGTTTGGAGGGAAGAAGGATAAGGGAGTGGCGGTTGGGTAAGGCTAAGATATGAATGCATTTTCAACCAACTCTTTAAACCAACATCTTTTTCTTTTGGAAAAACTTTATCTGCTATTTATTTATCTTTCTCTTTGTTCCGTACACAAAATATCTGAAATTTCACACAATTGCTAGTTAATTAGTTACTAAATAACCGAGAATTAGTATAATAGAGTAAAAATGCTAAATAGAGAGAGATAGAGAGAAAATACCCATATATTCTTTAACATGTTAAATTAAAGTTTAAAACACACACTGTTGTACTTATTTATATACATACATTATTATTGGTTAAATTTATTAAAAATTATTTACGTTTCACTTTTTAGTTTAGAGTCTCATTCATGATTTTTTTTTACTTACAATATATTTTAATCATTAACAGAGAATATGTTACAATAAATGAATGTGTTCAAAAGCACTGAGATTATTTAATTCATTTGGTTAAATAAGTACGTGGGTTGTTAATAAATTTTTAGTATATATTTTTAATTCTCATAAATAAAAAGAAATATGTTCAAAAGCATGTTTAGCACTTCTTGAAAAATTTAACTAATAGCCATGTCAAAAAATTGTGGTGTAAAGGATGCAAGAAAAAATATTATATATTATAGATTATTTTAGATAAGATTAGTAGTAATACAGTTGGGAGAATTGAGCATTAATAATAAAGAACAAGGAGACACACAGCAATTAATGCGTTATATGAAAACAATGAATTAGTTTGTTTAAATTCTTAAATTTTTTTTTTAAAAGTCCGTTTAAAAAACATAGAATTTACTTTTTAGAAAGAAAAAACAGTTTAAACAATCACCTTAAAAGCAGAAAATATTTATTTTGTTAAAAAATTGTTTTAAGAAAAATATACTTAAAAAATGACCTAATATCAACTATTCAACGAATAAAACAAGAATTTTTATTCAAATTTTTAGTGATCCAACTCATATAGTGCTTTAAAAATCGGTTCGATTGGTGAGTCGATAAAATTACTAGTTCAAAGTTTAATGATTTTACTGTAGTTGAATCAATAATAATTAAATAATATTTTTAAAATTTAAATACAATAAATTACATAATTTTCTATAAAAATAATAATATTCATAACTTTCCTTTAAAATATTATGATTAACATCATATAATATACAAAATTACACATTAAACTAAATAAAATATAACATAATATTTAATTTCTACAACATAAAATAATATATTTTTATAAGTAAACAAAATTATATTATATATCAATCAACAACTATAAGTGCAAAATATGAAAATTACATTGTATTTCATAGTTTATACTACTGATCTTGTTTATTATAAGGTTTAATTTAATATATTAAAAAGTATTTTGCTTTTGTTTTAAAAAATTTAACCTGGTAATATTTTTCAGAGCATCTTTCTACTTTTCACTCTGCAGTGAATGGACTACACATCTTTTCTGATTTTGGAAGCTTTTTACGTTATATAGGATATATGATAGCTATCTATTAGCTTAGCTTTTACCATATCTTATTAGTTTTATTTGCTTTTTATATTGTGGAAAGAAAAAAAAAACTACACAAATTGTTTTTTTCAATTTTCTATACAAACAAATAAAAAAAAAATATTTCGTTAGTCAGTGTTTTTTTTCCTTTCTATTTTCTTTCCTTCCGTTTTCTCTCCTACCAAACCATATTTTGAGAGTTTCGGTAACATTTTTATTTTCATTTTGAGATCTGTTAAGAACCGGTAAACCACCAGTTTTGTCTGATTTTTACGATTTGAGATCGATTTAACGGTTTCTTGGGCAGTTCTATTGCTTTCCAATTTTAGAGTCATTCGGACTGGATGACAAATCGATATCCGGTTCAACCTATCAATCCGTTCCAGTTTTTAAAACCTTATAGATATGCAATTGCAATGATATAATATCCTAATAAATATAATTTAGTTGATAACACGCATTAAATTAATAGAGAATAATTTAAATTCCATTTCATAGAATATATTTTGGAAAAGAATAATAAAACTTAAAATATAATTAAATTCCAAATTAGGTGATTATGGTTGTTAATAAATGTTTTTATAGAAAAAAAAACCAAATTCATTACTAGTCTGGTCACAATTATAAGAAGAAAAAAAACACAATTGATTTTACACTTACTAAAGAAATTATTTACCTTAATTAAATTATGTTAAACCTAATTAAAAAGTTATCTTTTTTTCCTAAAGCATACTCCATTAAATTTTTTAATTTAAAAGTTTTATTCCATATCCTACTCTCCAATTTGAGAGGAAATAAAAGTGAACTAAGCAATAAAATGGGATCATGTCTCATCCCCTTCCATCCTCGTGATCTATTCTTATTTTTTACAAAACAGATAACATATTAATTTTCTCATCCACTACATTTCTTTCCATTATATGGTCTACCATTCATCCAACACACAATCTTAAAAAAAAAGTTCAGGAGACATTTATTTCAAGATATTAAGAAATATTCTTTGGAAATGTGGATATGGAAATATTATATTTTCATGTTTGATATAAGTTTTGCAAAAATATTTTTTAGGAATATTGCAAGCAATATAAAATTTTTATAATTGACTTACCTCATATTCCTATGAGGAGAGGTAGATGAATATCTTATATTTTCATGAAAATTAAGGATGATAAAATAGGTCAACCTGTCCCAACTTGACACTAACATGCCAAAAACATGTTAGTCCACCTTGTATAAGAAAGTGTGTTGAGAATTCAAGCCCACCTCATTTATGTTAGGCTTTAGGGGTGTTCGCGGTCTGGATTGGATCGGTTTTGAAGCAAAAAATCATCCGATCCAATTCCTTCGGATTGGTCATTTGATCATTCATTCGGTTTGAATTTTTTTTCAAATCCGATCCAATCCAATCCAATTTTTTTCGGTTTGGATTGGATTGGTTTTCGGTTTTTTAAAAAGTCTAAAAATAAAACTTATGAGACTTATTTTTATCAAAATAAGGAGTATCTAACATAAACAAACACATTCGTTGGACAAAAACAAACATCATTTTCTAATTTTCATTAGACAAACACGTTAATTGGACAAAATAAGGAGCAATGTATTGGATTTTTGGTTTTTGGACTATGATGGGGAATAGGCCCAAGTAGATAAAGGGTAAGGTATGGTTTATAATTGGATCGGTTTGGATTGGACCGGTTTTCACCGGCCAATCCGAAAACCGATCCAATCCGGTGAAAATTTTCGGTTTTTTTTCGGTTTTTCGATTTTTCGATTTTCGGTTATTTCGGTTTTCGATTTTTCGGTTCGGTCACCGCGGTTTGCATCGGTTTGGATCGGTTGATTAACACCCCTATTAGGCTTGGCTAGTTAAAAACCAAAAAATAAAAATAAAAATAAAAATAATTTTTAATTAATTTTATCTTTTATAAATATTTATTAAAAAAATTAATATATTATCTTTAATTTTGAATAATTATTTATTTAGACAAAAAATTAAATGAAATAAATATACTAACCTAAAGAGGGGGCCCCCTACTTCAAATAAAAAGCCCTCCATCTATCATAATATATGTATAAAATATAAAAACAAACATTAAGTTTTTTTTTAATAGTAAAAAAGCGGGTTGGTGGGTTGGTAGGTTGATTCTTCCCAACTCTCCCTCTACCTATCTTTTTGCGAGTCAAAACAAGGGATTTTTCTTCCTACAACATTCAAAAATCAAATACACAACTACAGTGTAATTTTGAAATTACCCTTTAGTAAAATCTTCGGCTTCTTCGCACACCATTCTCCTTCGTCCTTCTTCTCAGTGCATCATCGTCTTGTTTGTCTTCAATCCGTTCGTTTTTCTTCCTCCACCTAGCTTTGTCGTTCACCTCATCAAGGAGTACTTCGTCGTCTTTCATTGTTGTTGTCGTTGTGAGTACCTTTCTCGGCTGCATTTTGTTTGTCTATGTTTTTTTTTTCTGTGTAAACTCATACTCTAAGCAAGACTTCGCACTTGAACAAGAGAATGACATCTTCAGGAAATCACGTAGAACCAAAAGTCAAATCATCCTTCAATAACTGATCAGATAGATGTATCTTTGTGACATTTTCTTCATCCGAGAAAAATGTAGTATAGTATTTGTTCGCTTATGTAGTTGTAATTGAAATCTGATGTTGCACATTGGGATTTAATATTTATTGAAAAGCATAGAGAAATTATAAAAGACTAAACCCTAAGTTAGTTCTTGAAATAGTTTGGCTCAGACATTTTAGGGCTCATTTGTTACGACTCTTTTTTGTAAAAATAATCATTTTTATAATTTTTTAAGCATTTAAAGTTTTATTTAAAATAAACTATTTTAAAAGGGTGTGATGGATTCTTTGCAGATTTTGCTGGACTCGTTAATACCCAACAACGATAGGTTGGATTTAAAGTCTTTAATGGAAATGAGAATGGAGAGAGCCAAACTTACCTCCTTGCCATGCCTAGTGGAGAGGTCTCCATTTATAGTACCTAGTATAAGTGAGATGCCCATTTGGTTACAAACTTATAATACCTAATGTGGTATTGGGCTTTGTGGATGTAGGGTGATTATTGGTCCTTTCACTCAACTTTTTTCTAAATACACTCCCTTTCCTCGACAGTTTTTGTAATTTTTCTTTCCAAAAATATCTTTGTACACGTTAATGGATTTAATTTCTAGTATGTATGTTATGGAATTTATGTTCCAAAATGCAAAATGTAATTGATAAACTAATTTGAATTCATTTCTCCAAAATGCATAACATTCCTAAAATTAATTTATAGAAATGACAGATAACTAGGGAAAAAAAAGGTCCCCAGAATAGTGAGGGAGAGTTGTAACCAGGCCTGTTACATGTTCATGGTTCAGTTTAGCACAGAAAATCGAATTGAACTGGAAAACAGTTTGCATGAATTAAATTGTTTCTTTGGTTCGTGCATTGTATTTAAAATTCGAACTGAATTGGTTTAGTACTACTAAATTGAACTGTTCCTATGCTCTAAACCCTGGGAATGGAAAAAGGTCATTTGAAGAAAATCTCATTACCTTTGAGGAGAAAACGAAACTGAAACAAAATTAAAAATAGAAGCGAACCGGTTCATTTCTCTGGTTCGATGCACTATTGAAAATGGTTTAGTTTTTTTAGTCTTGGTTCAATTTGATTCACTAGTAAAAAAAATAGAAAAATTCTCTTAACAAAATTATTAATTTTAGCAAAAAAATTAAAATAATGGAAAATAAAAGGAATTGAGTCAAATTTTGAGCTAGGTGCTACCAAGTAACCCAACACCTACAACCCCATTATGAAAATATCCAAATTTGATATGCTTGTATCTGGGCAAAACCACAGAACCCTATGGAAAAGAGAGTAACTTTCAAATATATTTGTATTGCAAAGTTAAGTTTGAGCTACATCTAACTCTTAGCCATCAGATTCTCAAGTATGGCTCTAGAGAGAAATATTCAGCCACATATGTAATGGTAGAATGTCACAAGCCACAGTAATAGCATTTGAGGGGTGAAGATGATACATAAATACTATTTGAGCAAAGATAGAGCATTATCTGATCTCTACCAATTTGACTTATCTGAAGACAGCCATTCTTTTGCTGCCAACAAATCAGGAAGAACAACTGCCCCAGATTTCCTCCATTCCACAGCATCTGGGGTCTTAAACCTATCCAACAATAGTGCATGCATCCCTATGCTCTTAGCTGGCTCATAGTCTTTGCGCATGCTGTCCCCGATGTGCAAAGCTTCTTCAGGTGCAATGTTTCCAGCCCTCTCGAGTGCAATCTTGTAAATTTTCGGGTTTGGTTTCTCGATGCCTTCAAGGCCAGAAAACACGCCAAAATCCCACTCAGATCCCTGCATCGTCGAACATCATACATAACAATTAGACATTCTTGTCTCTGGGGTAAGTGTAGAGTCATGACTCAATGTAATCACATCGTAAGTGTAGAGTCATGATTAGTAAGTTCTAGTACTGAATAGACTGCAGTCCAATATAATTTACTTTAAATCTTCAATGATTGCATTGTATTTCAAAATGGAAGTGCGCAGACCTCTATTAACGTTTCCAACAGGTGCACTAAGATGTTCAAGAATGTGATACTATGCCACTCCGTGGTTAAGTATTTGATTAGTCTTTGAAACAATGTAATATAGTAAACTTTTAGAGAAAAAAAAAAGGAAATTTACCTCATTTAAACCCAAAGCAGGAAGAATCACATCTTGATATCGATACTCAGCATTGCTCACAATACCAACTTTGAGACCCTCTCCACGAAGCCATCTAAGAAATGGTTGGGAGTCTGGAAATACAGTATATGGAGCAGATGAACCAAAGGATGCATATATACGTCTGAAGATTTTCTCAAATGTCTCTTCATCATATTCATATCCAGCCTGCCAGAAGAACAAAATTTCTCGATGATTTTAACAGGTGAGATTGCAACTATCACGAACTTGTAATTCAATGCTCGATTTTGGTAGCCTATAATGCAGCTGAACACATCAATAAAGGTGGGAGTTAAACCTGTTAGTTCAGTGCATTCATTGTTGCTGAAGACAAATTTAGAACCAAACTAATATGCCACCTTTCCTTGTGTGCCCATGTAAATACAAAAACTTGGCTATCATGACATATAATACACTATACAACCACAATAATGACTTTACATATAGCTTACCCTGACAAAAGAATCTCGCACACAGGTTTTCCACCACACAATGTTTGGCATTTTGGCTGCATGCCCAAAACATGGATAATTCTTTGCCATTTCCTTATATGCAAGCTTAAAGCCCTCATGCATACGTTTGTAGTCTGGGCATGGTTTGCCTGCAGCTTTGGCTGCCATGCAATAATAGTCACCGAGCTCCCCTTTGTAAGCCATTAGGGTACCAGTAACATCTATAGTGACACAGCGTAGTTTAGCCAATAATGACATGGTTGATTAGGGGATTGTTCGGAAGAATTTCTGATGTAGCAATGCCAATACAAATTTCACAGAACCAACTAATAGGGTAAAGTATTGAACTCCTTCAAAATTGATAAGCCTGCATATGAGATACCAAAATTAGCTAGTTAAATTAAAAAGAAAATTCACTTATGAAAGAGCTTACATGATGATAAGGCTTTGTAAATTGTTTGGCCGTTTGTAAAAGGGAGAGGGCAAGAACAAGAGGAAAAATTGGTACAGTAAATGATATTATAGCACAAATAGAAAATTTTAAATAACTATTAAACATGTGATCTACTAGATAAAACCTGGGTCTGATATTAAATATGATCATAGTCATAGGTACATACATTGCAACCAGAAAACATAGAAGTAATTTATTCAGTAGGCTACAAGTGATTATAAAAGTGCACATAGTGATATGCACTTGCTCAGAAAGGAAAAAAACAATTTAAATTACAGTGAGCATTTTAAATAAATATGAAAGTTTCAAAGTTACACCATACTGTCCTTGAAAGATGCTGTGTTTATGACGCCAGATGAAATTATTTCCATACCTCAGCTACAAAGACTATTATACATGACAAAAATGTAAGGAAACCACTAAACCAGAACTGTAACATAGTTCAGAATGAACTTATAGATTCAGGGATATTAAAAAGATCTTGAATTGAAATCTTTTGGTAGGTGGCAAAGATTTAGGACAAACAATAATTTGCTAATTTGGTAAAACCATAACAAAGAACTGAATTTACACTTAGATGGTGAAATTATCATACAGCCTCAATGTTTGATAGTCAAGCAACAACCACAAGTACCAACCTAAACAAGATCTTCAGATTAGACATTCCTAGCAATGGCCTACATTTGGTCATAATTTTATGCCAAATGATAGCAATACATTAGACTTCTGAAAAATGGTAATCAAACACGGCTTTAGGAAGTTAACTGGTTCATTTTGAGAAATTATTTGACAACTCTCATATATGAACTTTTTGTTTGGTTGGCTATCCAAGTGCAGTCTCATTTTGACACACAACTCCCATGATGAAAATAATTGTTTCACAGATTCACAAAAACACATTGTCTGCTAAAACTCTCCTGTTAAAATTTTCAATCATCCATCCCAAGTCAAAAACTAAATCATTATTTAGCCTAAGCACATGAAGAATATCTCATTCAGATCAGGAATAGTTCCTCCCTAACAGACCCTCTAATTACCAAAGATCGATAAGGTGAAGTGAAAAACATAACAATGCATATACAAGATTGCCATAGCAAATTACCAATTACTTAACAAAAAGTACAAAAACGAAAAAGCAGGAGCAACCATTTCCATAGCATATTTTATAATATCCTGACCACAGTCCTGAATTTGAAATCAACCCACCATAGCATATTAAAAAACACACACACCACAAAGATGTTCACTTTTGAATCTAAACCCATGGATACAATAAAACCCACATTCTTAATTCCAGTTCCAGGCATGCTTTTCAAAAGTAAAAGTAAAATCATAACTGACATTGAGTCAAATTGAACTTGGGGTAAACAATGTGGCTAAACCAGCTCAGAAATCAGAACAAGAAACGAGTGCTCACAAGTCACAACTATTAGATTGTCATTTGTGAAAACGCCCAATACGACATGGGATTAAAAACAAAACACTAGAGCAACAACATAGGCAAGATCGATTCAACAAAGATCCATCATTAAATAAGATTCCCAGAAAGCACAGACACAGACACAGACACAATCACACATGCACAAGCACAACTAGAGTGTGGTTAGGTCAACACCCACAAAACATATCAACAAAAAGATTGTATTTTATAATTATCATACACAAAAGAGTAGATTCAAATTCTGACGATCACACATGGAAACGAATCCAGTTCTTACCAGAAACTCAGAGAACTGAAAAGTTTGGAGCTTCTTTGTGTCCAAATCATAAATGCTGCTGCAGAAGGAGCTTCAGCTACACTATCATCATGAGAAGCACCGTGAATATTTTTTCCATCTAGTTTTATAGGTGGGAAATGGAAGAGAGAGAAGCTTTGGCCGGTTATGCTGTTTCCTTCTTCTCCAACCCAAGGATGGTTTTGTGTATATAAATGGAAATCATCGAAACCGAAGATTTGTTATTTAATAAAATTTCTCTTTTCTCTTTTTTTCCCCCTCTTTTCAGACTTTTTTGATACTGTACTTGACTACTTTCCGGTTTACAATTCTCTTTCACATTGAGGTAATTCGGTGAGAATAAAATATTACGAGTAAAGAAGTTTTTCATATGAATATTTAACAGAAACTGTCATGTCAAACTTAAGAAAAAATATTTATACATTTTCTATAACTTTTAAATGAATTTAATAGTTGTTGTAAAAGAATTTATATATTATCATCAATCAGTCAAGAATCATTCATGATTCATGATACAATTTATAAAGTATTTATGATAAAATTAATAAACTCAATATATATAAATTATATATATATATTAAAATTAGAATTACATGTCAATGTCAATATTTTTAATTTTTAATAAAAATAATTTTTTTATCAAATTTTATTTATAGATCAAATTTTGAATTAGTCTAAATTCTTTTCTTTTGATGAATGAAGAGTTAAAAAATAAATATGCCATTCTAATTATATGGTGAATGTATTATTATTTATTAGTATTAAATAAATGTAGTTTTAGAAAAAAAAATTATAAAATATTTGTTAAACAATAAATATAAAACTCTTACACGACAACATGAAACTTTAACGTAAGAATAAGAATCCATTCGCGGTGGTGTGTTTTTTCGTGTTATTTTGTCTGTAGCTGCCACCTATTTAGTTTCTACTCCTCGCACTAGCTGCAATTTTCGTCACTGACCCTCTTCGTATTAGATACCGAGAAAGAAATTTATTTAATGAGATTTTATGTTTTGAGCAAAATTTTAATTTATTTTTCTTAAATACGGCATTGATGTTATTGTTCTGATTAATTTGGTTTAAACTTTTCATTTACCATTTATTCTCTAAAAATAAGTAACCTATTCATTCCCATATTATTTTCTTATATTTTTTCCTTATATTAAAATTCCCTTAAAAAATATTTTTAGTTTATTATTTGTAAATGAAGCTTTAATTTAATTTATCTATTTAAAACCATTTTCAACGTCGTTCTTATTATTCCCTCAAAAACAAACGTCGTTCTTATTATTGGTTGTGCATATAACACTATCTCGAATTTAATAATTTATTTTCTACATAATACTTATTAGTAATTTAAATATATTATATTTTGACTCAAATATACAGTTAAAACCAACAAAGGATAAGGATGATTTAAAATAATTATAATATTACAATAAACTTAACCTTTTAATAAAATGAAATAAAATATAAATAATAAATATAAGGACAAAAATATATTTCGATATATATATATATATTTCATTTATTACAGCTTATTAATGGTTGTGATTATAATATTATAAATTATTGTGAAGTATATGGAAAAAATTAAAAAATAATTAAATATATCAGTTAACAAGAACAAAGGATAAAGACAAATTAAAATTATGATAAATATTAAATATCAGAATAAAAATATATTTAAATTTTATTTATTACCATTACTGTTAAAGTTGCACCTTCATAAAGAGTTTTGGTTCAATTTTTCTAAAAGAATTGTTGAATTTTTTCAATTTAGTTTGATTTTGGAACGGTTCAGTTTGGCTTTTTTTTTTTTTTTTTTTTTTTTTTTTTTTAACACATCCTTAGGTTAAAGCAATTCACAACATTCATTAATACAAGGCCAACTGAGTTGGTATCATGCTTTGCAAAGAGAGTAATCAAGTTGCAAATGTTTTGGCCAAGTATGGAGGCCTTGGAGTTCCAAAATGTAATTATGTCAACAACAAAAAATGTATAGTTCCTCATCTTATTTAAAATGCCTTAAGGACAAACGTTGCTTGTATTAATTTTTATTTTTTCTAGAAATTTCTAAGCCTTGAATAATAAAGTTTGCTTTCAATAAAAAAAAAACATATAAAACTACTACTCCGGAGTACATTGTTAATGTCAAAAAACATAGTCATTTAATCACAAATCTTTATTTATATCATAAATTTATTAACTTTTATTATTATTATTTTACAAACTATACAAAATATAATGTATAATCTAATTAATAGAGAATATAAAGACTTATACACCAATAATTTATACTTATTATACTCATAAATAAAGAAGATTATTTTTGCTTTCCTTTATTTTTTTTCTCCTTATTGATTTACTCTTTACCGTGCGGAGTTTCTTGAACGGTTATTAGGCAAGTTAGGTAGCAACAAAGTGATGAAAATGAAACATATGGTGAGAAAACGGTTATTATTTGCATAAATAGCAGAAAGAAAGATAAAAAGAAAAAAAAAAAAAAAGAAGAAAATTGAAAAGCTGAGGGTACGATGAAAGAAAACTGTGGTCGCGTTGTTCTGCGGTATTCGCTGAACAAGAATGTGAGGATGAAGGAATGAAAAATACCGTTTGCCAAGAGGCAAAACCATGGCCTGGAACTTGAACTGCCCTCATTCATGGAACTGCCCACACAGGTGGGACCCTATGCTTCGAAATCATGTTTTGATTGCTCTCAAATCTATGCCATTTAACTATTTTCATAACACATTAGATTCTTGGATTTGCTTTCCAAATACTTCTCCCTTCCTTTGTATTGTCTTTTACAATGGGTTTGTTTGGTAAGCAGATGAAAAAAGAAGAAGTGATAAATCATAAAATAAAGTAAGATTTATATTTTTATACTCTATTTTAATTTATTTATTTTTATCTAAATTTACTTTTTTTTTTCAGTTTTTTATTCCATCAAAGGGACATTTAAGGTTGTTACATATAAATTATATAAATTAAGATGTAATAGATTTTCTTTCAACCTAATAAAATAGTCACATAGTTTCCTATATTTTACTTCTTTTTCTTTTCATTTCAAATAAATGTATATATAAATTAATTAAATATTGAGAGAAAAATTAGAGTATAATTGGTGAAAAAAATAATTAATGTGAACTTGAAATTTACAAATAACAAATAAATAGGAATATTTTTTTCTTCAGAAATTTAACAATTAAAAAGAAACAAGAGTAGTTAACCAATATGCTAAGCAGTTACACAGTTATTTATATAAGAAATAAATAATTCATCAAACCAAATAAAAATAATTAAATTAA
>PYAF01005739.1:984278-1000861 GCA_007407185.1 Glycine tomentella
GAGGTGGCAGTGCACGCGGCTGTGGAGTGCCAAATTAACACAATGACAACGAACTGCCAATTTCTGGAACACAACACCTGAAACATATATATAAGGCAATTAACACAGAAGCAATTTGTGGAACACAATCACATTCATATGCATCAACAGTAAGTATAAGGCAACCCAGGTAGCTGATATGCCAAAACAGAGAAAAACCTCAAATTGGAAACAAACGAACAACATACGCACTCAATAAATTAGATTGGGTTAACAGAAACCACAAATTAATTAAGTACTTGAAACCCCTTTTCAGAAGAGCACGGATTCGAAGAATGGAAACCAAAGACCCTCAAAATATCTCCAATGCAAATCAGCTTCCAACCAAATCCAAGAAGAGGAGAACGAAAGTCCAAGAAGAGGAGAACGAAAACAATAATCACCTGTGCCAGTGATGGAGGAAGGCGCAGAGTTGAGGAAGCTTTGATTCGTTGAAGGCAGAGAAGGGGAACGCAGCATTCGTGACTTTGGAGGCTAGGGTTCACGTGACATGGTGTTTTGGGATAAATGAAGATTTCCGACGGGACCATAATCTATGGGAAGAGGCTGTCGGAAATGAGCAACGTTTCAGATGGGAGGAGTGCCGTGGGAACAGCCCATCGGAAATGGGGAAAAAACCGACGGAATATGTGGGGTGGGAAAGAGGCCGTCGGAAATCCCCGCTTTTTTTGTAGTGTATGTGTCTAGTGGTAAAACTTTTAAATTAAGGATTTTGTCAATCAATGTCCTTTTAAAAAAATATTTATTATAAAAAATCATATGTAAAAAGGTTATAAATAATATAATTTTATGTATTTTAATAGATTTTTTTTTAATTTCTTAACCAATATATAGTAGTTATGATTTGACATGCATGCATCATTTGAGATCTGATTCAAATTATGGATCATAAAAGGTAGGAAGGGATATTCATTTAGAAGTCAGGCCCAAGAACAATTTAACTTGGTGTCGTAGGATTACTGTTGGTGCATATGCTACAAGTTGTAGCTTCCACGTCCATTGACAATTAGTTATTTAGACGCTGAAGCAAGCATGTCTTTAAAAACCACAACGTGTTTCAATGGCACTCATTTAAAGGTGACACTGACATGTACCATCTAAAGGTGAAAACCCGACAATCATGACCGAATAGCATAGCTAGCAAATTACAACAACCGAACGGCATTTTCTAGCACACTAAAATCAAATGGGTTTCCAAAATTAGGATTTTGAAAATTCTGAATTGAGCCAGAACAAATATTAAATATAATTTTAAAATCTTAAGAGACGTGATGTGTAATTTATTTTAAATTTTGTATCATACTTCTTAAATTTGTTAACCTTTTTATTTATTTAGTTTTTTATTTAATTTAATTTCATTTTATATCAAAAGAACTAAATAAACCAAATATTTAAGTGATCAATCCATAATATTTTAAAGATACTTTATGCTTACGATAAATTTTTTCTCCTATACAATTATTAACTAAACTTTATTAAGACTTACGAACTGACGTGGGCCTTATTTCTTATTCAATAAATTTCATTTATAATTTCATATATTTGAAAAAAATCACCACATAGTAGAGAATGCGTTAAAACAATATTACTAATTAAGGTGTCAAATTTCAATAGGATAAATTGGGGTAAATAGTTATATATATTTTAGATGTTTAATGACAAGTGAAATAAATTAAAACAGAGTAAATAAAACAAAGTTAATTTATTTAATTATTTATTATTGTAAAGGGGAAAATATGAAATCTATTTCACATTTTCAAAACAAAGGGAAAATAATATTATTAGATGAAATAAACTATATTTCATTTATTTTTTATTTTAACTTAAATAACTTAAATATTAGACCTCAATATTATTTTATTCTACTTTCATCTAATTTAAAAATTTAAAATGATTTCTTTATTGTAACTCTTTTCATTAATACATAAAGCAATAATTGTCTCCTAAAGATGAACCTTTGTCTTTTTTTTAGAGAAACTTTGCTATTCTAAGATGAGGGGTTGGATTATTGGGCCTAAATATAGGGTTTATTAACTTTGTTAGAGCCCAAGGTTGTTAATAAGTTTTTTTTTAATAAAAAAATCAGGTTTTTAATAAGTTTAAGTTCCTTTATTTTTGTCTATTTTATTCTTTTTTGTTTATGGACAAAAGATTTTCTCGTTCTTTTCTTTTTTTTAGAAAGGCTTAAAACGGTTGAACCCAATTTATGTATATTATCTTTTTATCAATGGGCCCAAAACTTGCTCTGCATACCAATGGTTTTAGGTTTTTTCTTTTACATAATAGTTTTAGGTATTTGTCGTTCATTCTAGGATTATTTTAAAAACAAAAATTAAAAAAGGATAGGATAATAATAGTAAAATTTAAGCAAGTAAAAAACATATAACTAAAAAAATAGGTAAATTCAGTTTTATCCTTGATGTTCAAATTTATTCTTTATCAAAATTAAAAAAAAATGTATAAATAGTTTTCATTCTCAAATTAATTATAACCAAATAAATACAAAAGAAAAAGTAATAATGCCATTTGATTGTATTTGCAATCAGTTGTAACCTTTTAAATAGTAGAATTCAGTTTTTTCTTGGTATGATATATATAAAGTTCATCAAATAATAAGAAAAAAAAGATATAAAAAAATACGTTGTTAAGATATTTGTTTCAAAGAAACATACTTAACATTTACAACGTTTTAAGACTTGGTTTGTCTCACGCCTCTTCCAAAATAACTTGTTGCGTCAAATTAAACCGAAAGGTACCCAAAAGCAAGATCGAATTGTTTGCAACTGTCTTCTAACTTAAAGGAAAGCAATATTTTAATGCTTTCTCTTTGTCATTTCACCCATAAACTCAGATTAATCACATCATATTAACTCTTTCAAAGTAAATTTTCCTTCAGACCACGAATCGCATGACGTATATACATAAAAAACGTAAGCACCATTGAATCGAATCAAATATACCGATTAGCTCTAATTAATCACCACGAGTGCGTTTTGTTTTTCTTCCGTAAGACAATGACAAAATATTTACAATAATTTACACATTCTCAATTAATTGAACTTGACCAATTGATTGAGTAAATGTTAACACTTCTTCTAAAAGGTATTTGAACCTCGCTGTAGCTGTTACGAGAGATTAGCTTGCTTTGCTAAAACCAACTTTATACTGTATGAACTCTTCAATTAATAAACACTTGAACCTTTGGCTTTATAAAATCTTTACGGCCTTTTTTTTCACTTTGTAAAATGTTCATTTTTCTTTCTTTTAATGAAAAACGACAATAGAAATTAAGTGAGTGAAGGCAATGCCAAGGAATATGTTTGGCTACATAACAACTTTTAGTGGACCAACATCTAAAGCCTTCAGAATGATGAAGCCCTAATGATACTGATATAATGAAACCTCAAACTTGTATTCAAAGAAGTTGCTGCATTACCGGAATTCATCAAAATACCCGCATCACACGGAAGTCATAACAACGGCTTTTAAGATGGGCAATTTATTAATTAATCTCACACTAAATTCAAGGTCTTAATTAAACGTGTCACTCGGGGTTTAAACACGTACGAGTTTGCATGTGATCTCTGCTCACTACAATTAATCTGATTTAAATTTCATTAACGGATATTTCGGGCTTGTGTTGTTATTAGCTGCATTGTGATACTTGACTTCAAAAAGCCTTTGTTGCATAACTCACTACACGTGCTTAGTGCACACCACAAACCAGCATGGTAACGAGAAGGCTGATATGGTGAGTGATTAATAATGTTAGATTTTACGGAGTTATAAAATTAATTTGATGATTAAAAAAAGGAAGAAGGAAAGGGAGGTGGTGGGTTCTTTGTTAATTTTTATTATATTCTAGAACATATGACAAATCATTATATACCGGAGAGAAAATGTGAGTGAAAAAATCCCATAATTAAATATGAATACTTGTGTTGAGCAAGAAAAGAATTTGTAAACATAATGTCTTAAAGTCTTCACTTAGATGTGATGTGTGTGATTTGTTTGTGGCTCATTAACAGAAATGTCCCTTTGATTATATACTTGACCTAACAAATACGGAATTTGTAACTTCTAACCCTACATTTTTGGTAATGTATCTTCATTTTCTACCATGGACATGATTTTTGAAAAAGATGACTCAGGTTTAATGGGCTGCCAATGTTCCTTTCGTATTTTCCCTAATTTTTCCCTCTAAACAGTAAATTCACACTTAACAATTTATTATTTTCCTAATTTTACCAAGGTGAATCAACCAAGTTCATTTACCCTGTCAAACCTATTTGTATGGTGGACCTTCCTCTGCCCAATAATTCCAAAATATAATTTAAGATCACCACAGGTGCGCTTTCTTACTATTCCAAAATACCTTTTACACAATGTCAAACTAGTGAGACAGTGGCCAGAATGCCACAAACGTTGAAAAAATTGGCCAAATGCCACGCCAAACAAACAATTTCCTCAAATGCCACATGTAGGATTTCGCTGGGCAGGTAAACGAAGTAGGTAGCTGAGTTGATTGCATTGGACACAAAATTCGTTGGAGTGTACTGTGAACTACGTGGACTGCCCAAATTTTTTTGGGGCAGGACACGTGTCATTCACAGCGTAATTTACAAGGATGGCCAACGAAATAGGTATGCACCATTCAGAATGTGACACGTGGCAGCTTTGTGTTAATTTGCTGGAGGACATAACGAAATAGTACAAAATAATTAATTAGTGCAAAATTATCATTTAATTACTTAAAGACATTGTTTACATAGATTTATTATGTTCATTATGCATAAACTCTTCATTTAAGCAATATTTTTGTATAAATTTAATTACCTTTAAGTTACTCAATAGGTCCCTAAAATATTTCAAATAGTTAAATTGGATCTCTAATCAATTTTTTTCATTACATCTTTATACTTTTGTATTTATCTTATTTTTAATTGACCCTCTACAAATAATTTTCCTTGACAGAGTCAAGGATAGGAACCTAGTTAAAAAATAAGTTTGTGAACCTAATTAAAAATAGTAGATAAACTTAGTTAAAAATTATCAAATAATCCATAAACTTAAATATTATTAATACTAAATTAGTTTGTTATAAGATTTTGTTAATTTGATACATCAAATTTTATTTTTTGTCAAGCTTTGCTTATTATTTACTACTGTAATTATGACATACAAACTAAATTAAATATAAAAATAGAAACTAACTTCACGAATAACATTGATAATAGAATTTTTTTAGATATTCAAATTATTCGATTATAAATAGTGCATGTATATATGGTAACTTAGTTAATTTCTTATCATAAAAATTATCCACTAACCTGCTATTTAAAGTAGGCTAGCATGTACACATTTCGCTGCACCCACACACGAAATATGTCATGGAAGTGCCACGTGGCCTGCTATTTGTGGTCACGGAATTCGCCCGTCCCACTAGCGAATTATTTAGAGAGCGACACGTGGCAGAACCACATAATTCGTTGCCCATATCTGCGAATTACATCCCAGGTGCAACGTGTATGACCGTCTAGCCCGCCCAACCATGCGCTGCCACGTCGCCTTACCTATTTCGTCACTTTGGACTGCGAATTATGCCATGTGGCATTTGGGCAAAATGTTTCTCCGGCGTGGCATTCTGGCCATTTTTTTTCGATTTTTGTGGCATTTTGACCACTGTCTCCAAACTAGTGAAGGTCCCAAAAGTATGAAGTTGGTAAATGCTTAATTTTCTGTCAAGTCATGGAAAATGAAAAAAAGGTTACAAAAAAACCTTCACTAATATGATAATAGTCCAGATGATAGGGGGTGTCATGTCTATGAACCAATATGAAAACGTTCGTACACATTTTCTCATCAAACTTAGCTACCCCCACTTCTTTCTATGTCTCCCTATTAATTATCCTTCTTTATCTCCCTCATCAACCTTTCCCTCTACCTTATTTAAATCTACACACTACTAAAATGCTTTTCCCAAACCTGTTCAAGTTAACCTGAGTGACTCAAAGCTCTCTCCAACAACAATGGCAAGAAAAACTTTAGCTTGGTCCTTGCTTGGATGGCTTGCTCCATAGTTATTGGTTAATATGAGGATAGCTTGCCTCCTAGGACATTTCCTAGTAACAACTATCATGAAGCAATACAAAGATTGCAGTCATTTAAGGCCTCTCTAACTAGACATGATTCTATTGCTTCAGTACCATCTTCCTTATCACCCATCTCAAACCCTTCTTATGCTCCTGCTCCCTCTCTCTCACTTCAGGTAATTCAACTATGCACACCCCCTTTAGTCTTTAGTCTAGTCCATTTTTCTTTCGTGGTGAAAATATCAAGTGTTTGATACTTTTTGTCATGCAGGGTGTGAACCATCCACGCGTGTACCGTGTGACGTCTTATGGTGAAGATCCAATGGGTAATTCGGATAGCACTGAGGCACTCCTTGCAGCCATAGAAGATGCAGCCAAGGGTCCTAGTGAAGGATATTTGATGGAAGGCATCAAAGACCTTGGAGGTGCTAAGATTAGTCTTGAGGGTGGAAGTTACTTGATCAGCTAGTCACTGAAGTTGCTGGTGGCCGGGGTGGGGAACCTTATGGTATGCCTGCAGAAACCATTCCAATTGTTAACTTCATTCATGAACAAATTTTTATATGACAAATATAAACCACCTATGAGTTATTAGTTAATGTACAATATGGAAAGTATCTTCCAAATTCATTATTATTTGTCAATTGTCACTTTGCTCTAACTTGTAAGATTTTATGACGGCTAAATTTAATTTTTGAGGCAGGTGGTCCAATTTTTGGTCAAGATGGTGGAGCAGTTGGTCTTACTAGACCAAGAAAATAAGACTATAGCTAAAAAAATTTTAGAAAGGGGGGCTATAAGAGACTCAGATAATTATCCAGAAGACGGCTATATCATTGATTTGTCACCCTTTCTAATGAAGGAAACAGTTTACCATCTTACAATTTTGAGTTCATAACTCTCAAGGACCTCTTGCGGGACTCAAACATCAGGGGAGGAGGCATTTAAGTCATAAACTCACTTAGGACTAGATTAGACAATTGTTACATCACACATTTCACCACCAATGGAATTTTAGTTCAAAGTGGCCATGAAACCTACATCAGAAATCTTTCATTGGCCAGCATATAACTGCTGGTGGTGACAAAAATGAGAGTAACTTCTCAGGCACTGGAATAACCCTCCAGGGTAATGACAATGTTGTCCCAGATGTTGCAATTTTCTCTGCTGCAATAGGAATAATGGTCACTGGTCAGGCCAATGCCTTTTCTGGTGTGCATTGTTACAATGAGGCCACTGGCTTTAGATGTTGAAACTACCGGGTTTGATATAAACAAGAATTTTGAATTCTTACATGGATTACACTAGTATTGTGGCAGAAGACCCAGTTCAACACCATCTCTACCAGTTTCTTCCTTGGTGATGCCAATATTGTCCTAAAGTCCAAGAATCGAATTGTGAATGGTGTTAATATTGTTGATAACATGTTCTCAGGTTCAAATCAGGGGGTTGAAATTGTTCAGCTGGACCAATCAAGTAGTCCTTTCCAACAAATTGATCAAGTTATTGTTGATAGAAACATTGCAAAGAGGATGAAATTAAAGGCCACAGTTGGAAAAATGTCTATGCAAGGAAATGGAACTTCATGGACTGTTGATTTTAACAATGTTTTGCTTTTCCCTACCTAACCTTATAAAGAATGTCCAGTACTCTTTTAAGTTCCACAGGCAGCACCTTCCCCAATCATGCTCTAAGGAATGTGTCTGAGAATCGTGTTGTGATTGAAACAAATGAAGCAGTAGCTGCCAATGTTTTTGTTACGATGGATCAAAGTGCGTTAAGTTGAAGAAGGTTTGAAGCTGGTGAGTGGTGACCATAAAGTTTGGTCAAGAGTCTTGACTCGAGAGAATTGTGCATACCGTAGTTGTGAACTCTTTCTTTGGATCAAGTTAAAGTAACCATAGTACCGTATACTAAACACTGCTATAGATTTAGAAGATTTAGATTGACTGAACCACTCATTATACTGTAATTGAATGAAAATTATTGTATTGATGGAAGATATACTTCTTGAATAGTTTGTTTTTATGGTCCTAGGTTGAATCAATACCTGCATCTCCTTTTCTCATTATACAGAATAAAAAAAATGAAAATTTTATTATAGGAACTTCAGGCGAATTATAAGTTTCCAGTTAATAAATGTGGTATGGTTAACTATTTTTTATTTGGTTTGTTATTTTCCCTTCTTCAAAATGGATTTATTATCATTCATCATTTCTGATTTTCTTTTATTTTCCCTTCTTCAAAATATTTCATCAACCAATATTAAGTTGGTCCAAGTATAACTGAACTTAGAATTTTTAAGCAAAGTATTGAGTTTGAGTCTTAAAACATAGCAAGGAGGAAAAATTCTTCCAAAAACGGTCAGTCGGATTCTTAAATTGAGATTAGTCATCCATATAACTAGTGGATATTTCAAACCTATAACATGGTATAAAAAACTCTAGATTTTCTTAAAAATTATTGCCAAATTTAACAGTGTACAACTGCTCTAATGAACTTAATACATCTGAATTATTCTCATTGTTTCTGGGGTCTACATGTGACTAGCTAGACAAATACAAATGCTTTTCTTTTACCGTCACCATTATAATAAAATGCATTTTTTTTAGTAACACTTGCAGAAAAAAAAGTAGCAATTTCGTGGAAAATATAGTGATGACTACTCGGATAAGTCAAGGAACTTCTAGGAGGCGTAGTTGAACAGCAGAACAGGTTAAGGATTTTGAAGTGTCTAGCATGTGTATGTGAAGCTTTTGCTAAAATAAATAGAGAACATATTCTAGGCAGAAGCAGTGAAGGTGTAGAGGTTTGAAAACTAATCTTAACTATTTTCAATTTCTGGGTTGGCTAATTTATTTTGTGACTGTTATTCAAAGATGCTCACTTGGAGAATAATAAGTTCTAGGCAACATCTGGATTTGATCAGTTCTGTTCCTTACAAACAGATATCCAACAACAATGCCGGAAGTTGATGTATGATCAAACTCTCTCTCTCTCTGAAGGTGTTTATAAAGATCAAAACAACTCCAGGAAGAAGATCACAGCACAAACGAACCACAATTGGACGTGGGGTGTATGCACTATGAGAATGGAAAAGAGAGAGTCAGAATGTGTGTACCTTGTACCTTTGGTGAGAATTGCTATTTATGCTCACTGACCTGTGCAGAAATAAGGAAATTATGCCAATTCTTAATCGGAATCTTCCAAAAGATGAACAAATATTCTGGATATTCAGTGTATAAATAATCCCCAATATCTTTCTTGATTCTGGTAATTATTTAGGACATTATCTCTCCCAATCTTGCCATTAATAATGTGATATTAACTGTATTGGACTCTTTGGCCTTTGGCCCAATATCAAATATCCGTAACATGATCCAAGTAAAAGTTAGAATTCTCATAGTGAAATTTTACATTTTTGTTTTCCATCTTAAGGAACCAAAAGGGTGGAATTTTATAAGTTATAAGAAACACCCAACAGGTGTGACCACAGCGCTGTCATTAAGAGACATTTATATCAGGTGGTTAAAAATTTAAAAACTATCCTTTTTGCAAAAAAATAAAATAAAATAGTGGTTGATTGAAATTGATCCCCCAACTCATAATAAAATGCTTTAGTTGGAAATATTTTAGAATAAATGAATAATTTTAAAAACTTGACAGTAAAAATATTGAGAAGAAATTAAGCCATTTTTTAAATTTACTAGAGAATTTAAAAATGTGAAAGAAAAAAAAATCACAAGAGTAGAGAGAGACAAAAACATAGAAAACTTATAAATTTTTTTAAAAAAAAAGACAGATTGATGAGAATAATGGAACAATGGGAACAAGAAGTCAAGAATTGGTCTTTTCCACTCCTTTCTAAGGCTAAATCAAACATTGATTCACGCTGGTCTCTTCTCTCTTCCATGCATACTATTCCTTTACAACTACATTGTATGGCCATTATCCTTCTCTGCACTGGTACCTGCAAGAATTTGGCAATGGTTTCTGTAGCAAGTAAAGCCCATTCTAAATTTACAGTTCACCTGACTGATCCTCTGGAAGGGATTTTTATGCATCATGCCCTTTGATTACCCTGAAAAAGACATTTCACCTAATAAGTAAAAATGGAAAATTTTGAATAGATCAGTTTGAATGCCTCAAATAGGTCTTCAGCTAAATCTAAAGATTTTTATCCAAGACGAGCCTCCTTTCTATTAAAGTGAATTAATAATTGAACTTCACATAATAAATGGAACCTTTCCAGAAGTAGTTAACAGGATTTCTACATGTGGTAGTCTTAAGCCACTTGATGTCATCTGTCATCCTGATCCGGATGAAGAAAGATATTATAATCAAGAAGTTCAAGTTTGGCCACCAATCAATGTAAGCCAGGCAGAACAAGCATAGCTAGAAGGTGCTATCATAACAAGACCAATAATGATGAATGATGAACCTCTAGATCCATCTGTAGAATATGTGACACTCTTTCCAACCACAAAATATGATTTAGAACTTGAGGATCCGAACTTATCTTCGAGTCATGAACCCATCAAGCACAAGTGGTGATCTTGTTGTTTATGCCCGGCGTGAAGAGAAATACAAGTTTGAACTTTTACTTTTCCAAAT
Organism: Glycine tomentella; assembly: GCA_007407185.1. NCBI lineage: Eukaryota > Viridiplantae > Streptophyta > Magnoliopsida > Fabales > Fabaceae > Glycine > Glycine tomentella. Next base: position 995,024 of record PYAF01005739.1, read on the forward strand.
AAGCATGTGCGAGTGTCAGTTATCTGTACTAAAGTCTGAGTCAGTTGTTTGTACTTTCCAAATAAGCATGTGTGGTTTTATAGTGTCGGTAGAGTGTTGACATAGTCGTTTGTCTATTTGTAAGTTCCTTTGCCTATAAAGGAGACTTTGAGTTCAGTTGTGAGATATGAACAAAAAAAAGAAATAAAAACATGAGTGCTTATAAAAATTGAGTTTCTAAACTTCTTTTTCTTCTTCCCGAAAGCCTCATTCTTTTAATTATGTCTTATACCCTCTAAGAAAGAAATAGAAAAATGACTATCAGAGATGTAGAATATGCTCTACACGTCTCTTACTGAGGATCTTGTGTATCAAAAATATATCTAACCTAATGATCCATTGTTTCAATCCCTATTATTATCGATATTATCATCAAAAAGAGTAACATATAAGTTGAAAAACTTGATTGTGAAAATTTTGATCATAGTGTTAATAACATATAGGACTCCCGCTTTAGTGGTATCAGAGCCTAAACGATGTCTAGTGTCATTTCTCTATTTCTTTTGACACGGAAATAAAATATAAGAGTAGAGTGAGTAAGAAAGATTCTAAATCATCATGAGAGACAAACAAGTTGTTAAAAAATGATAAATTAAAATTAACATACATGTCAATGCATAATAAGAAAAATCGAATCTTCTAAAAAAAAGAGAAATCAATAAATATAACAAATTTAGCAGAACAAAAACACATTAGCGCATGAGAAATGCAGACAACATGCATAATAATGTCAGTGTTTCCACCACTGGTGCCGGTGTGTAATAAATGTAAAATCTAAAAAACTTGATCGCTTAAAAAGAAAAATTAGTAAATAATTATAAAAAAATCTTTCAAAAAAATTTCAAGTAAATTTTCTATTTCAAATAAGTTAATTCATTCTAAAATGTTGTATCTTTTATTGGAGTGTTGCTTCCTGCATCCCGCACCCAATAGAAACTGAAAACACTCCAAATGGACAAAAATGTCTGGTCCTTGTTGAAACCTATGTGCACTACTGAATTAATCCTAAATCACAGGTGCACTTACGGAATGGGTAATCCTTAAATCATTTCCAAAACACTAAATCTAGATTATAAAATAAAATAAAAACTTGTACACTTACGAAATGGACAATCCATAATTATGTATACGTAATTCCGGAAATAAAAAACCAAAAAATTTCAAGATTATTTGTTATGGAATAATGCATGCATATTCTCGATTGTCCATTTTAAAATTATGCATACATAATTTTGGAACAAGTAATCCAAACAATAACATCTATTCTAGATTACTTGTTTTGGAATTATGTATTCATAATTTTGAAATGGTCAATTGGTAAATTCAAAGTTTTTGGTCTATTCCAAATTCGCCAATCCTTAATTATGACTAGATTTGAAGAAGAAAAAAACCTTGGGAACTTACCTCAAACAATTTCTTTGATGTAGATAAACGAAGGGTGACCAATGCCTTAGGGAAGACGAAGTGTGACGGAGGAAAATGAAGCAATTGTGGTACATTGTGGAAGCTACTGAAGCTGGGTGAAGAAGCTCCGACAAGGGTAAGAGGAACTTATAAGAAAGAGTTAAGGAAAAGCAGGTTTATGTAGTAATACATGAGGTGCAGGAAGCAAAAGCCTTTGGGTAAGGGTTGACATTGACACATGACCCCAATGGACTTTGAAGTTGGCATTGGCTAGTCCATCTTTGTTGGCTAGGATTTGGGCCATATTAAAAATCCAAAATATGAATATTAAAACATTAGATTAAAATTCCAAGCCACGGTGCTCCATCTATGACCCAGTGTGGAACTTGGCAGATCTTGGATTTGAATATTGCACTACGCTTCCCCTTCCTCTCACAAATAGCATTTTGCATATGGTTGTTACTTGTTAGCTTCAAAATTAAATGTGACATTACAACCTCCCTAGTGTGCAATACGTACCATGTTAGATGAACATCCTAAGAGCTAGAAAAGACACCTCCATTGTAGATCTTACCTTTTCGGTTTAATATTATTATGCACATAGACGTGACATTATAACCAGCTCGTGTAACACATATGAAACATGTCACGTATTAAGAACTAGAAAAGACCTCTCTCCTTAGAGTCCAAGCAAGCCAAACTAAAAGAAAAGTCCCTCACACCAATCGCTCCAATTCCCTGACGTCTCTTAGACTCAAACTCACGACCCTCCAACGCACAGTTTGGTACACACTCTTACATCCTCCACAACCATAACCATGATGTTTCACTCTCAACCTACCATTTCTTATAAAACTATCTTCTCCTATTGCACTCTCACCCAACCGCTCCGTTACTTTTTGCCTTGCCATGGCCTCAAACTCCATGGCTGGCTTGATCACCGGTTCGAATTCTCATTTCTCGCGTGACTCCGATGAGGTATGTTAGGCTTATGTATTCACCTTCTTCTTCATTTCATGTTGCACATGTTTAATGTGTTAACATGTTCCATGTTGGTTTTTCGCGCGCGTTTTTTTGTTTCTTTGCAGCATCAGGCTCCTCCTACCCGGCAAGCTTCGTCGAAAACTACGTGTCGAGTTTGTGGCGATGAGATTGGATACAAGGAAAATGGGGAGCTGTTTGTGGCTTGTCATGTGTGTGGTTTTCCTGTTTGTCGACCGTGTTATGAATATGAGAGGAGTGAAGGGAACCAGTGCTGTCCACAATGCAACACTCGCTATAAGCGCCACAAAGGTTAGTTCAGCTCTTTAAGCTTTGTGTTATGTATTGTTGGAGGACAAAACTTAGATGCAGTTCCTTACATGCATTTGGTGATGTTCTCAGATTATAAGAATTGGAGTTTTATCTTGATAATCTGGGTAATAAATGTTTACATTAAACGTCCAAGGGGTTTGGGGACACCGTGTTTTCTGACCAAGGATAAAATAAAAAATAAAAAAATCCGTCAGTTTGAGGCTGAAATTCTAATTCTGATTAGAGAATAAGAAAACACCTAAAACAATGCATCTTATTATGATAACCTGGTTTTGCTGACACATTGATGGTGGCTTCTGCAGGTTGTCCCAGAGTGGCTGGAGATGAAGAGGACAACATTGATGCAGATGATTTTGATGATGAGTTTCCGGTTAAGAATCATCGTGAAGATCTAGATCGGCAACATGATGTTAATCATGTGATAATTTCTTTATTCTTAATTAAGCTTCTGAAAATAAGTGCAATGTGAAAATTAATAATCTTTTATGTATTTCAACAAATGGGGGTTGGCCAACTTTTTTTTTTTTTGTGAATAGCCAAAATGAATCAGGACAATTAGTATTGGGGTTGTGCTAGTTAATGTGAATGATCAAAGAGACTATGGAACTGACGTAATTTTTACAGGGAAATGGGGACTACAGTCAAGAGAAGTTGCATCCCAATGGTCAAGCTTTCTCTTCAGCTGGGAGTGGTGAGAAACTTGTTAAATTTTTTAAGGACCATAGCATAGGCAAATTGTTAATTATCCATGTGATGGTTTTTCTTTCTGGGGTATTCTATTTTGTTTATATGTTGGTTTATTGTTCTGTAGTTGCTGGCAAGGATTTAGAAGGGGACAAAGATTTCTACAGCAATGCAGAATGGCAAGAAAGAGTAGAGAAATGGAAAGTCAGGCAAGAAAAGAGAGGTCTTCTAAACAAAGAAGACGGAAAAGAAGACCAAGCTGAAGAAGATGATTATCTGTAAGTGATCTTTTCTATTGCTCTTCCTAATAGATCGTAAAAGCCTTGATCTGTGTACATGAGATTGTTACCTTATGTTTCGTTTTCATGAATCAAGCATATCAATTAGTTTACATGAATTAGTATTTTTTCCATATCAAATTCAAAGATGATCTATAAATAATTGTTCTAAAAATGTTATTAAAATTTTCACCCTAGTTTCAAATATGATCGATATTGTGAGGAACAGTGTTACCTTATGGAGCAAAAACGTTTACAATTTATATGTTATTGATTAAATTCCGAACAGAGGAATCAAAAAACTAACAAATAAATGTTACACATTCTTAAGTGAAAGCTCGCAAGGGCACCCCAACCAAAAAAGTGAGCAATAATAATAGATCCACTTGAGTCACACCTCCTAAAATATGCAATGCAACAACTTTTGATTTTTATGTGTATTTGATGAGAAACCTGTATGCATAATAAGGTGTGCACAAGGCACAAAATATTTTAACTGGAACTAATGTTCTTCTGTCACCTAACAGTTTGGCTGAAGCTAGACAACCATTGTGGCGCAAGGTTCCGATAGCTTCAAGCTTAATCAATCCATATCGCATAGTGATTGTGATGAGGCTTGTCATCCTTTGTTTCTTCTTCCGATTCCGTATCTTAACTCCAGCAAATGATGCATATCCCTTGTGGCTAATCTCTGTGATATGTGAGATATGGTTTGCACTGTCATGGATTCTTGATCAGTTCCCCAAGTGGTTCCCCATCGCACGCGAAACTTACTTGGACCGTTTGGCCTTGAGGTTTGAGCGTGAAGGGGAGACAAACCAACTAGCTCCAGTTGATTTCTTTGTGAGTACAGTGGACCCTTTGAAGGAACCTCCCATTATAACAGCCAACACTGTCCTTTCAATCCTCTCTGTTGACTATCCCGTTGACAAAGTCAGCTGCTATGTCTCAGATGATGGTGCATCTATGCTTCTGTTTGATTCCTTGGCGGAAACCGCTGAATTTGCAAGAAGATGGGTTCCCTTTTGCAAGAAGTATAACATAGAGCCAAGGGCTCCTGAGTTTTACTTTTCTCAGAAAATTGATTACTTGAAGGATAAGGTGCAGCCTACATTTGTGAAGGAAAGAAGGGCAATGAAGGTTGGTTTATACTAAAGAATAGGACAAGTTGCTTTTTTTTATTTATTTATTTTGGTTTTGGTTTTGTTTTCAAGTCCTAACATGGCATTAGGGGCTTGTGGTAATACTTTTGTGTTTGCACCATTGCAGCGGGAATATGAAGAATTTAAGGTGAAAATTAATTCTTTGGTGGCAAAGGCTCAGAAGAAACCTGAGGAGGGGTGGGTGATGCAGGATGGAACTCCATGGCCAGGGAACAACACTCGTGATCATCCAGGAATGATTCAGGTTGGGCTATTGCATCCTATTTCTTTTGTGTGCTTTCATTATCTTGTCATTAAGGAACAAAACAAAGCAAAACAGAACAGAAAGACCAAGGCATTTATGCAATGTGGATAACAATTGAATTAGCCCCCCTTCCCCTTTGGTTCTTACTTAGGGAATAGATTTCAAAGGAAAATATGGTGCTCATTTATTACAATTTTTCTTCAAATGTGAACATAATGTTAATTGTTGGAAACCTCAATTTGTGTCCCTTAATTCCTGGGATGCAACTTATATAATTGTTGGACAACTTTATGTAAAACTAATGGTTTTAAGATGTAATCTAACAGAGTATCAAAGCTTATAGTCCATCTCTGTGTATCCCCTATTCTGTAGGCATCTTCATTTAGTGCCAATTGGTTAATATTGGTATCGACTGATATGGCTCATGGGTAACTTCACTAAATGTCAATTGGTTTTAAGAGGAAAATCTAACATTAATAATATATAAACTACCTTTTCTTATTGAAAAATCATATTAGTGAAAATAAAATGAAGAAATTAGTGAGAGGAATAGTTGGTATCAACTGACATGGTTCATGAACTTTCCTTTGCAGGTATATTTAGGAAGTGCCGGTGCGCTAGACGTGGAAGGCAAGGAACTTCCTAAACTTGTCTATATTTCACGTGAAAAACGTCCCGGCTATCCACACCACAAGAAAGCAGGTGCCATGAA
>PYAF01005739.1:1009936-1046834 GCA_007407185.1 Glycine tomentella
TTCTTTCAAGGTTTATATATAAAAATCACAAAATATAATAAATTGTCTTAATCTTTATAAAATAGTTTATATTTTCATCTTTTTCTTTTTTACTCCACAGTCAATACATATATGTATATTAATTAATGATTAGATGAAGAAAATAAGTATTAAATGCAATTTTATATTTTTTAACATACTTTTTTCATTTTATTATAATTGTCATGTAAGAGAAAAATATTTATTCTAAAATCATTATCATTTTAGTTTTTCAATGTAATAATAATTATTTTTCACTTATATTTTTTATAATACTAATAGTTGACAATAAAATCTACAAATTAATTAATGATGATATAATGTTGGTTTTGTAAAATTACTATTTTCTTTCATCTATTTTTTATTTGTGTGTAAAATAACCTAGGTCAATAATAATTTTGGGATGGAGGGAGATATATCTTTATTAAATATTTCTATTTTTTTTCAACCCATGTCCTTAAATTAAAAAGTGCATAATTTTCACTAATTGTTTTTTTTAATATATACAAGTATTCTTTATGTGATATAGAATTAAGCAAATAAAAATGAATGGAGAATAATTGGAATTATATGCAATTAATATTGAAGCATGCCTATTAACTTTCGGCATCCGTGTCTTTATAAAGGCTCATGGGGAACATGCAGAGAGACAACCAATCCGAAAGCTATCATATTAATTAATTAAAGATGGGGAGCAACACACTTGTATCTACCACTTTATTACCTTTGTCTACTTCTCTCAATAGTATAAGAGAAACCAAATTCTACATTGTGAATTTGTTTCAGCTTCCAAAACTATGAGATTCTCAGTCTTAGCCTTTCTCTTATTCTTATTGGTGGCACAAGAAGCCACTTGCTTCAACAAACACACAACACTCTCTCATTTCAGGAACATACTTAAGGATAGAATGGCCTTTGCCCTATCCAAACCACCCTCAGCATCTCCAGATACCAAAATGGTATAGAACAATATTTCTTCTTCTTTTCTTTTGAGAGAATGGCCTATTTATACAATGTTGTTCTTTGTGATTGATTGACCGTGTAAATTAGACTGCACGAATGCATAGAAGTTAAACCTTTTTTATTTATTTTTTATTTTCCGGCATTTGATTAATTTCTGTGAAACTGAAAGCAAACACCAATTAATTAACCTCACTCATTGTTTGCATGGTGTTGGTTTTGAATATGGATTAGAGTGGGAGAGTGGTGTACCCAGTTGAGTATGGTGCAGACCCTACTGGGGCACAAGAAAGCAGTGATGCAATTCTAAAAGCTGTTGAAGATGCTTTTGGGATTGAGAGTGAACTTGAGTTGGTGGCAGGAGTTAAAGACCTTGGAGGGGTTGTGATTGATCTTCAAGGTGGAAACTACACAATCAGCAAACCCATCACATTTCCTTCATCTGGTGGTGGCAATATTGTGGTCAGGTTTCTCTACTCCCTCTTTTCATGCTTTGTTTTTTGGTATACTTTGGTGCAATACTACTGCTTTCTTTTGGTTTTGCTGCTTTACTGTCTTTGAACTCGATCAACCTAGCTTTAGCATAAAACTTTCTCAAAAAAAAATAAAAAAAAATACAACTTTTTCATAAAGGAATTAAAAACAACCATTAAATTTATTAAACTAAAAAACACTAAAATAAAATTAGGAAAGCTCTATTTTTATTATTTTCATTAAAAACGATACCAGTTATATTAAGGTACGTAAAAAGTATTTTTCTCCATCATGTTTACTTAATCTACAATTCTATATTAGATCAAAATATTATATCACCATTTACTAATCATTGAATCATATAGAAAGTACTTCATTTTTGTGCTTTTTTAAAAATTTCATAAATACTCAATTTACACACTTTATTATATTTTTTATATTAAATTGTAAAAAGACCATGGTCCCTATAGAAAACCATTTAACCTGTGGATTAAGCGGACCGGACTAAAATGTCTGTAATTTAAATGTGCTCAAAGTATTAAGACCCATATATTATGTGGGTTGTGGATTGTAGGTTTCATGTGCTGCTTGTGGGCCCAAACCCAGATGTCGGTTTCTAATTATATCCATTCATATAATGGAGTACAAATTAGGATTAAATTATTAACTTTAATTTACATTGAAAAGGAACATATATCCCATCAAAGAAATACATACATTAGGTCAAAATAATATAGAAATTTGTAAAATAATAAACAAGAGCATTTTAGTTTAAATTTATATAAATTAAACATTTTTAATGTGTGTAAAAAAATTAAAAAACCGTACTTTCTGAATGGAACAAATAAATTTTAACTAATAATAAAGAATGTATTAGAAAAAATATTTTTTTAAAATGTATCATTAACACTCTTTTTCTTTTATAAATATCCCCCAACATGATAAAAGCTAGCTATTTCTTTTTTCTTTTTCCTCGTACGAGTTTCTTTGATTTGACTTCTCTAAAGTCATTAAAAATAAATGTAAAGTAAGTATTTTCAATAGTTTGATGAGAAAATTAATAATTAGTATTTCATCATATATATTATTTGTATTATGCAAAAACATATATTGGGGTTTGTTGTATTCTCTGCAAACTAACTTATTTCATAAAGCTGACATCGATTCTTCGATCGGTGCGTTTTCATGTGTTAAAGTTTGAGGTTTGGCTTCTCTAAAATGAGAATATACACTTTAGAGGAGATACACTGTTTTTTTTTTTGGTACAAAGAGGATATGCAATTTAGAGGACAAATATATTAAATATCAATATATTAAGAAAATGCTTGACTGGATCTTTGATTTGATTATTAAGGGAAGGAGAAAAATGCAGTACAGTTTATGGCTAGTATTTATATTTCTACCAAAATTGGTACTACCAAAATTGGATATCCAATTATCATCAACAGTTATGACTTACTAAACTTTTGCCATTCTCATACAAGCTTTGATAGATTGCAAGTGTATAATTAGTTAAGAAAACTATATATGAGGGAAGTTAAATCCAAATCATTTTTATTTGGCAATAATGCTGCAGTCCTATGCTTAATCTCCTTGCACCTAAACATGTACATAAAAAAATGATTTGATCAGGTAAAAGGAGGAACATTAAGAGCTTCTGATTCATTCCCTACTGATCGGCATCTAGTTGAGTTATGGGCTCCAAATTCCGAAAAGCTTCCAAAACCATCAGTTTTGAACAGCATAAAACTTCAGCAACCTAATGGCATTTACTATGAAGACATAACATTTAGGGACATCCTCTTTGATTCTAGCTACAAGGGTGGAGGGATATTCATTGTTGATTCTGTTAGAACAAGGATCAACAACTGCTTTTTCTTGCATTTCACCACAGAAGGGATTCTAGTCCAAGGTGGCCACGAGACCTTCATATCAAGCAGTTTCCTTGGGCAGCACTCAACAGTTGGTGGAGATCCAGGGGAGAGGGATTTCTCTGGCACTGCCATTGATCTTGCCAGCAATGACAATGCAATCACTGATGTTGCAATTTTCTCTGCAGCCATAGGGATTGTTCTGAGGGGTCAGGCCAACATGCTCACTGGGGTGCATTGTTATAACAAGGCCACAGGCTTTGGTGGCATTGGCATTTTGGTGAAACTAGCTGGGAATTCACAAACTAGAATTGATAATTGTTACATGGACTATACAGGTATGGCTTATTATATTAGTACACCCAGTTTCTCTTCCATCTCAAGTTTACTCCATTTTTCTTCCTATATCTGGAAGTGAATTCCATACATTCATCAATTCGTACCATGCGATGAAGATTTGAACTTTTTATTTTTTAAATGTATATTTTAAGTTGAATTTATTGAAATAATATATGTCCGATGTTTATCACACAACTTTAATTGATCAATTACATAAATGCATATTTTTTCCTAAATATTTTTTTTTATCACATCATTTGTCATATCTATCAATTTCTCTCTCTTACTTTATTTTCATTCTTTATATCTCTTTCTTCCTTTCACTCATATACATCAAAATTGAGGTGTACTTTTAACTTTTGAATCCTTATATTTCAACATTCATAAATATCAAACACTTCATTAACAACTCTAATTTCTCTCTATTTTTCTCTTCTTATCACATCTCATCATCTATCAAATCAATATTTTTATCTCTTCTCTTCCTATCTCTATCAAGTTATCAATTGATTTTAGGTGTTTAAAGATTTTTTTTCCTTAACTTTTTCCTTGCAGGTATAGTCATGGAAGATCCTGTTCAAGTTCATGTCACTAATGGGTTTTTCTTAGGGGATGCTAACATAGTTTTGAAGTCAATTAAGGGACAAGTTTCTGGTTTGAATATAGTTAACAATATGTTCACTGGGAACCCCAATAATAATGTTCCAATTGTGACCCTAGATGGCCAATTCAGTAAGATTGACCAAGTGGGGATTGATAGGAACAATGTGATTGGCATGAGCTTGAGATCAACGGTTGGGAAGTTAGCTGTGGCTGGAAATGGCACACAGTGGCTGGCTGATTTTTCAAACGTTTTGCTATTCCCAAATAGGATTAGCAATTTTCAGTACTCATTTTATGCACAAGGGGAGCCAAAGTTTTTGGCACATTCGATCACCAATGTGACTAATAATGTTGTAGTTGTGGAAAGTGAGAAACCAGCTCAAGGGGTTGTTTCCTTCTTCGTTGAACAATGAGTTTGTATAGGCTTTTCGGCTTTGTTTGTTATTCCTTGATGAATAAAATTGTGATTCATGAAAAAGAAAGGAAACACAATTTTCATTATACACTTTACAGTTAGTCAATGGGCTTCAAATATGAATTATGTATGACATTTTTCTCTTTTTCTCCGTGTTTATATTGAAAAATATTTATAGAAAAAGAATCCATAAACTTCGCCATCAAAACTAAATTGAGTTATAAAGTTAGAGTGCACCTTTTTGCTTCACAAGATTCAATCAACTAAGCCAGCATACCACATCATGGAAATGCTCCACCCTTGCTATGCAGAATATTCTTTCTTACCAGGAAAATATTTAGCGGAAACATGAATCAAATTTAGACTTTTCTTTATATACAAAATTCAATTCTTTTTCTCATACCGTATTTTTCTTCAACTTAGCTGAAATAAAATTTACTAACGAAATATTATTATTGTGGGGATTCTAATACAAATTGAGCTGTTTTGTATGTTGAATTTACATCATTTAAAGTTAAAATTAAAATTCATTATCAATGGGTTGGGTCTAGCATAAGGGTTAGTATCATGTGGTAAATCAATATTTGAATCTTTGTCGAAAGAGGAATATTCATGTGTATCTGATTGTGTCTTGAATAAAATTGTTTCTAAAAAAGAATATCTTAAAAAACTAAAAAGAAAAATCACTTTAAAAAAAATATAAAGAATTGTAAATGTCAATAAAAAAAATGGAACTCTTTTAATATGGTTACTATAGAAGCAAAGGACAAATGAGAATAGGAAAATTTTAAAATAGTGATAATGATTATAATGACAATGAAAATTATATAAATGGTACCATTGATTATTGTGGCTACGATAACAATGGTAGTTGTGTGGTGATGAGGGGTGATCATTATTAATAGTTGTGGTAGCGATATAGATAATGATTATTGTAATGATGATGATGATAATTATCATAAATACATAAATAATTATGAGACTAACAAGAGTATTATAATAAAAATAATGATAATAATAGTGATATAGATAATTCTTATGACAATCATAATAATAAGGATTATGTTTAGTGATAATAATAGTATAATAATAAAAAACAACTCCAAAAAAATTGATATTATTATTAATTAAGTGGTGAACAAAATAGTCATAAGAGTAACATAAGGGTGAAAAACCAAAAATTTTCTCTATCCTATGATATGTGTTGGTAATCTAACTTTTTAGGATAACTTTTGAAACTAATGAATAAGATATGATATCAATTTTTAGTTGTTTAATCTAAGTACTTAAATTTAATTAATTATTATTATTTTGATTCTTAAATATATATTAATATTTTACTTAAATAATTATCACTAAACATGTAATAATATTGTCACTTAATCTATACGATTTTCTGTATAAAAAAAGTTATACAATTTTTTTGCAATTTAGACTATAATGATCAATGAATTCCACTTTCATAGTTTTTTTTTTAATATTTTAATTTTAAAAATGAGCATAACAATGTAATACATTTTCAGAAACAAATTTCACTTATTTTTTAATATTTTTAATTTTAAAAATTAGCATAACAATGCAATACACTTTCAGAAAGAAAGGAAAAAAAGAAAAAAGACATTTTATCCTTATTATTGTTTATCTTAGGTGAGCCACAAAAGTTATGTATATCCTTTCAAGCCTTATCTTTAGTATAATATATAAATGCTGAAAGTGAAAGCAACAGAGAGGTCATACTAGAACAGTTTGATAGACAACAATCAAATTAATTCCAGCCACTAATGAGAATCATACATCAACAAATAATTAAACATAAAACTAAAAGTTAAGAGACATTTATCTCCTACCACAATTACACAACTAGCTAGTTGCATTTCTAGTAGCCGCGTTACCGAAAGAAACAAACTGCACGACTCTTTTGATAATAAGAGAGACAGAGAAGACAGTGCATTTATGAATGTGCAGAATTATCCACTTCCATGGGTCAAAGACTGTAGGTTCTCCCTTAGAGGTGTATTTTACATGTTATTGTCTTTATATTAGTCAAAAAATACTTTTCTTTGGACTTTTTGCCCCGTTTCCTCAGGAAAAGAAAAAAGACTCTTTCAATTATTTAAATTATACTTTTATCTCTATTTTTTAAAACCATTTATTACTTTCATTCTATCTTCTTTATCATAAAGATCTTTAAGATGAAGTTCAATATTTTTTAGAAAACTCAACAATATTTAAGAATAACCTTATATCCTAATTTAATTTTTTATTATAAATCCAATATAGTATTTATATATTTTTAAAAAAAATTATTTATTATAATTTTAATTAAAATACTACTACAATTTATGTACTAAAAATTATTTATTTATTATATATTTTAATTATATAAAAATAAGTATTTATCATGTGAAATACAAATCTCAAAATACTAATTCATGTTAATTAAAAAAACACTCTTACATTGGTATGGTAAATGTAGAAGAAGAAAAAGTATTTAATTATTTTATTAAAAATAGAATTTACTTATAAGTATATATAAAATACTATTACATTATTGTGGTTTAGATTATGAGTTCCATCACATCAGAATGAAGGTCAGTACTGATGACATACACCAATTAGATTAATTCAATAAATTGTTCAGCACACTGAGAATTAATTTAAAATAAGTTTAAAATTTGAATAGATAATATCAATTTTCATATAAACTTGATGCATAAATTACAAAAATATTTTTAACAAATGATCAGAAATTAAAAATTACATGTACATATGTTTGATTATATTTTATTATTGTATTCAAAAGATGTTCGGATTACTTACCTTAATTTATTCACCCCTCATTCTCTCTAATCGAAAAAGAAATAAGGGATTACTTGAAAATTCTTGGCAATTTGAATGTGTATGATGAATGTGTTTAACATATAATAAAAAAGTTGGTTGTGTTTTCATCTAATAACTTATTTTTAGATAGTTAATTCAAAACCTCTATAATTAATCAAGTAATTAACTTCGAGTTCAATTCTTGCTTCCTCCATATAGCACAAAATAAGTGAGCTTACAATTTGATTTATTAGAGGTAGTATAATCATTCACGTATCTTACTAGAAAATGAGTCCAAGTGCATAAAATAAAACATTGGCAAGCTTAAAATTCATATCATAGAACCAAGGAAAATGTGTCTTGCTTTTTAGGTCTGCTTTGAAGCGCATAAACAAAAAGGACGTCAGTGGATTATCAACTAAGCAGCATCCTATGTTCTTAGCTTGCCCCACCAATTTCTCCATACTCTCAAGTAGTCTCTATTACTATTCCAGGTAGCTCTCATTCATGTAATCAGTATTTTAGCAAGTGTAAATTATTTTATATAATTAAAATTTGGAATAAGTAAATGTTTTTAAATATATAAATTATATTTTAAATTTATAATAAATAACTTATACAGTAATATAATATTATTTTTAATTATTAATATTTTATTTTAAATTTTAATATAATTTAGAAATAAAGATAAAAATAATAGATCGAACAAGATATGAGAATAAGAAAATTCCTTAATAATGTTTATCGTTGAAGAAAATTTTCTAAAAATACTCTCGTTGAATAATAACTTCTAAAAGCATCATCATTCAATATAATTAAATATTGATTTAAATATGATTTTCATTCATGCTGAATACGTTTTTTTTCAGTTTATTACCTAAAAAATAGTTTTTTGGATTTTATTACCTCATATTTCCAAAATTTTATTTTTCATAGTTAGTTTTAAGTCCGGTAAATGATAAAGTTACACTCTCTTAATTTATTGCATCATCATTTGATCGAAAATGTGACACTTTATTAATTTGTCACATCATTATTTTTAACAGACTAAAACTAACTACAAATATGAAAAACAAAATTTTAAAAATATTCGATAATAAAATTAAAATATATTTTTTACATAGTAAACTGAAAATGGAGTATACTATATGGAAGAAAAACATATTTAACACTTAAATATTCTATCACATCTAATACATGAATCAATTCACATAAATTATTTCAGTATGATCAAATATCATCAATTCGAGTTTTAGATGCATAACTGCATTAAATATCAAAATAAAATATAGACAGGATTATTTCTTGTACCTTCTATAACTAAAATATAAATATTCTAATTTATATATAGAGGGCCTTGCTTGCAACATATATACTACCTTAGTCTTGGTGATTGTATTGTATGCATCTATGTGTCGTCCTTTCCATGTTCACCACTTTGTTCACGTTCCAAATTCTCCACCTTGATGGCTGAAACTCACTCTTACACTCACACTCCCTTTATCACACCCACTATCAGCCCCACCACAAGCAAACCATGCAACCCTCAACACAGCATCAACTTGATGGTTGTGTTAGCAGCCATAGTATGTGCCTTCCTATGCGCTCTCGGTCTCAACACAATGCTGCAATGTGTGTTCCAATGCGCTAATCGCGTTCTCACGGAGCCCCTTCAGTGGATTGCCTCAAGGAGGCTCAATTCTGGCCTCAAGAAGAGAGAAATGGTGGCTTTGCCAACCTCAACGTACACTCATTCTTGTGGGTCTCCATCTTCGGCCTCCAATAATATTTGTGCCATTTGCTTAACGGAATTCTCTGATGGGGATAGGATAAGGATCCTGCCAAACTGCAATCACCGTTTTCATGTTGATTGCATTGATAAGTGGCTGCTTTCTCACTCTTCCTGCCCAACTTGTAGGAACTTGATCAAGGCCAGTGATTCAGTACACTCCTTGCATATTGTAGTATCATAGTTTGATTAATTTTTTTTTTTAGCTAGATTAATAAAAGTTAAGGAGAATTTGATTCCTGAGACTCATCAAGATCAGGACTGGCCTCAAGGTTTCAAAAGAGTTTACAGACAAACTACCAATAAGATTCTCACTTCAACAGCAAAAATCAAACATATATTCTTGAAAGATATGAATCTGTTCTTATAATATATATGGACCAACCTTTCTTGACTAGTTTCACTAATTATTCTAACTTATATATATATATATATATATATATATATATATATATATATATCGTATGCATATTTTGTATGGTTACCAAGTAGACATACATATCTGTTGTAAGGCTAGTGTAGTATGTGTTATACACGAGCCTACTCTTACAAATTGCCACCGCAGCATAGTTTTATAACCATGGGAAACCTTTATTTACAGGATGTGAGCCTAGTGTATCGATACCTATCGGAACAAAATGCATAATGTCATTGGATAACATGTTATTGTCGTGTTTGATCAGTTTTTTAATTTATTTTATTATTTGTGGATTTAATAATTTTTAGTTAGTAGATATAATAACTTTTGTTTTTAGTGTTTAAAAAAAAAAGTTTACTGGTGATGTATTATTTTATACTTTAAATAATCTCTAATAATAAAGTGTAATGAGTTTACTCTAACTAATCAAATTTATTTGTTTGTTAACCAAAAAAACAAAGTGTTATCTCTTGAAAATGGTTATATGGAAGAGAAAAGAATGAAAAAAAAAATGAGAAAAAATATTTAAATTAAAGTAGAAAAAAAAAGCTGTGAAATTTATACATTGTTTTGAAATTTTATCTATCTTATGTATTTCTTCACAAGCAAACACATTAAATGACAAAAGATTAAATTGTATTAATTCAGATTTAATATTATGTTTAAATTCAACCAAACTGAACCCCAAAATCATTTATTATCAGGTTGAATAATTTCTTACCACGAAAGCAACTTATATGAACTCCGGAAAATCTCAATTGTCAAGCTCAGAAATTAGAGTTTGAGCCCATAATGAGGTAGGTTCACTTTAAAATGTATGCTACAAGATAATTGTCTCGTATATATATAATCATTATCAAAACTAGGGGTCTGTGCCTCTCTTAATTTTTAAAATAAAAAAATAGAAGTTAAGTACTGTTAATAAAAAAATGATAGAATAAAAAATTAATAATATAATAATAATGGGAATTTAATGTAAGTTAAAAGAAAATTTAAAAAATTTAAAAATAATTTAAAGCTAAAATTATCTAATAAAAGTGAAGAGTGGTTAGTGGATGGTTATCTAATTTTGGTTAATAGATCAGTTTTAATATGTATAATTAAAAAAAATTAATTATTCTTACTATTTTAATATTAATAAGAATAAAATAATTTAAAAAATAAGGAGTCCAAAAATATTTATATAAAATTATATCCTTTTTATATATTGATATAAATTTAAGGAAGATAAGGGTGGAAGAGATCATCATCACAACCACTAATTAGCAGGTATATCGTGACAACATCTTGAGATAGAAACAAAAGGATGAATCAACAAGCATTCTTATTTTCTTTTCTTTTTTCAATTTTTGTGTGAATCTAGAATACCTTTTAACCGATAACTCAATTTTTTTATATATAAAAAAAAAAAGCATAAAAGTTACCTAAATAAATTCTACACCTCTTAATTATTTTTTTCTATACATACAAATAAAAATTAAACCTTAATTATTATAAGGTCCCAACTAATGTCAAGTGTGTCGGGCTTTGTTATCATCGTCCTTCTCTCTAAATGCATATTCGCTTCTTTCTATTTGCATATTCTCTTCCGACATATCCAAGTGTGTGATAAAGCCACATTTGTCCCATCACTTTGTGCGGATTAGGATTTCGTGCCTTTACAAGAAGAAACAATAAAACTACGATTTAGAACTGAATTATGTTAAAAAGAATCATCATAAGTGGTCCTATTGGCTCAATGTCTTGATCTGTAAAATTATCTAAGCAGTGTTTTAAAAGGATAAAAAAAACTGTTGTATTTAAATATATTAGCAATTTTAAATTTTATTTCATATTTTTATTTCAAAAGTTTTTTTTAAACAAAAATGTGGTTAAAAGATGAGATCTTATTTACGGTAATCATTCAATTTTTTAGACAAAAATTAACCATTGACAAAATGAATAAATATTTTACATCAATAACATGATAATTAAAAAAATCAATATTTAGTTAGTGTTAAAGACAAGCTAAATAAAATAAATAATCTGAACAATAATGAAGAGATGAAAACTCAATAAACAACACCCAGCTGATCTTGGTTGATGGTGCTTTGCTCTATCCAACTTTCGCGTGGGAAGACAACCTATCTGTAACAGATACTATGATTTTCTTTTTTTGGTAGAGATATTATGGTTTAAATAAATGTTGTTCCTATGAAAAATATATATATTTATTAAAATATTTTACATGTAATAAATATTTTTAAAAAAAACTTACGTGTAATTATTTAAAAATAATCTCTTTTTTTACGAAAATTAAAATTAATCTTAAATATTGAAATTAACAAACTTCATATAATTTCATTTCATAAACCATTTGACTTGTTTAAATTCTTTTTCAAATATTAATGGATAGATAAAGCTAAACATTTATAACTATTAGCTTAATTGACTTTTAATACTTATACTTCATCACATTTTAACTTTTCGTCAGCAATTTTATTATTTCATCGCATTTTTATTTTTAGCATCACATGAATTCGTACCTAACAAACATTTTTCATTTCATCCTTCAGTTTTACAAAAAAGACTTGGGATGAACTGAAGCTACCTCATTTCAAGGCTGAGACAAGGAACAAACCGCATACCTCATTGAGAAAATAATGTTTTTAGCATATGTAATTCATTTCTTAGTAATACTTGTCATGTGATGAAGTTATAAAACTAACTTGATGGTTAAAGAGAGAAAGCGAGAGGGAGAATTCATCGTTTTAAATCCTTCTCACTAACAAAAACTAATAAATTAACAATTAACATTTGCCAAAAATAAATATAAAAAAAAAAAAAAAAAAAAAAAAAACCTTGTAATGTGATTTTCTTCCTTGTGAAGAAACCCTTATCATAGCCCCAAAAAAAAAGTAAAATAAAAACACGATTAGTTGAAGTCTGCCCCACCGGGTTACTCACAAAGTTACCTTCTTTTTGAACTAGAAATAGATGATATCAATCAAACTATGTACAATGGCAAATAATTTACAAACCATCTTGCATATGTATGACTTATCCACTGTGTTTATTTCTAGTAACATTCGAATAAACATTGTCATTACAGAAAGGATATAGCTTACTCAGGGGAATGTTCGAAATCTAGAAACACGAGTTTATTTGTCACTTTAGTCTGTGTAGTATTCATCATCATCATCATAGAATTCATCATCATCCCACTCATCATAAAGAAGAGATTTCAGCTGCTGTGCCTTTAATTGCTCCTGTATTCTGTCTCTGATTGCCGTTCCCTATAATATCAGTAAACCAACCAATTAGTCCATCAGAAGATCTACAATGCAATAAGTAGGGATGAACAAGATCACAAGCAAATATTAGTCATTTGTTATTGTTATATAGTAAGCAATCTTTGGAGAGGTAAAAGGGATCCTACCATTTTGTGGCAACCTTCTTCAAACATCTCGAGAAATCCAGCAACCAACCGATCAGCGTTTTCGACCCATTCATTAGGGTGCATTCCAGCGATTTTTCCCACTGTTTGAATCTGCAAAGTTCAATAACATATTCTTGCTGTCAGATATAGTAAGTCATATGGGATTTCCCCATTTTCTCCCCCGATCGAGATATCCTCTCTCGCCATTTGAGAATCAAATCACACATATCGAATTGGAAAAGATGTAAGGAATAAAGGTTATACTTAAACAACGTGAGATTTTTTTATTGTCCCTCATCAAGTGACAGAAAATTCCTTCAACTAGGAACAGAAAAAGAATGACAAATATGTAATAGCTCTGGTCCAATGAGATTAACTCCTCCAAAGTGAAGACATGTGTAAAGTGAGAAAGTGATGGCCTACCTACCGTTGATTTAAAGTAAGTTATGCTTACAAAATGCTTTAATTTAAATCAATGGTTAGTGGATACGCTCTCTGAACTATGGTAACCTTTCTCAAAGACTCGTGTGCCAACAGTTACCGATGCAAATTCAAAGCAAATGATAATAGATAATAGGATATTTCATGATCAACATTGTTACCTTCTTTCCTACTTTCTCTTGTTGTTTCTTCACTCTCTCCTGCAATTTTTTAAGTCCTATGTTCATTCTCAACCTCTTTTCCTGTGAATAAGCAAGAAAGCAAACCAATAATGAAACCAATTACTAAAACATGAAAATTGTGAGAGCAAGCAAAACATAGATGCTAATCAAAAGAACAAACCTTGACATAGCTGACACCTAGCTCCTTTCTTGTATAACCACGGTCCAAATTACGCATTACATATTGATTATAATCTTTGATAATTCTCATTATGATATCAGAAGTAGAAATTCCATCAGTTCGCTTTGTTTCCTTAAATTTTCCAACAGACTTAACCTATATAAGAAATTAAAAGTCATAAGATCATAAGCGGCAGCTGTAAAGTTTGAGATGGTTACAAATAGTCTTAATTTGATACAGAATGACATCATTAAGGTGTAACACTGATGAAAAAATTAAACAAATAAAATGCAGTAAGCCATACGCCAATCAGCATATATTCAAAGAAAAAAAGGCACAACAAACTGAGTGATGGGTGAAATAAAAGTGAATGTCACCAGTGAGAGGGGAAGAAAGCAATTCAATATTTGAAACTAATTCAGAACATAGTTCTATCACTTGAACTTACATATTCATACACATCCTTTCCAGCTCCACTTGCATCAGCATAACTATGGTAATAGAATAAGGAAGGAAGTAATAACATATATGAGAACATATAAGAACTTGGAGAAAATGGTATCGGTCAGAATATACTGAAGAGTTATAAATCAAGGAGAATAGTATCATACAGATAAAATAGAAGCATCACAGAACAACCAAGTGAAAATAATAACAACAACAATGATAGTGTAATAATGAAAACTCTTAATACAGATACTTCAAAATTGGTAACGTATTTGTATTGTACCCATACTGGACACCAATACATGCACTATACTGCTGCCTCCATCCCAGAAATTGGGTGTCTTATATTCTAACTTCATATATTATTTTCTTTGAATAGAGATGAAATTAATATCATAACTTGAATTATATAACATTATTGTTTAAAGTTGACTACAGTAATGCTTTCTTAATAAATTTTACAAAAGAGACTAGTAAAAATGAGATAATGATGACAAATAAATATAAATGTTAACTATATGAAGAGAAAAAAAAGAAATCAAGAAAAATAAATTAATAAAATATAAGAAACATATAAATATAATTATACTTTTATTTAATATACATTGGGGTACTCATATCTTAATTTCTTAAAAAAAAAAAAAAAAAAAAAAAACTATCATCTCTACATATTGTATTGTATTGTATTATGCCCAATATTGTATCCGTATCTGTGCAACATTATTGTAGTAATAGTAGTAGTAGTAGTAGTAATAATAATAATAACAACAACAATAATAATAAACCAATGAAAACACAAAATCATCCAACATGTGACCTAATTTTACAATAGATGTAAGCAAAAGCTGATTAAATTCATGAATCACAACTGACACCAGAAAAAGAGAGAGCACTGTGATATAAATTTCAAAGTACAAGCCTTGATTAAAAAAAATTTAGCCACACACAAATTACAAGGGCTAATTTAGAACCTTGTAGTCATTACTCAATAATGCAAGGGACTGGGAGTTCAAATTCGACCTCCCATTAGGTGAATTCAGAATGACAAATTGTGACATACAGTGCATGATCAATGAGTTGCATGAATGCAGATATAACATGCCTCAGCCATGTCATGTCTTATACTTTTAGGAATCTACTGTGTCCCTGTGTTTGTGTCGGACTCATGTACTTTTATCTTAGTTTCATATCTATGCATGTATTGTATCCACGCTTCCTACTTAAGAACTCTAAACTTTTCACATGACAGCTGCAAGAACCAAGAATGTCTGTACATCCATTCCGTGTCAAGTTATTCTATTCTGGTGTTGATAATTTTTCATCAAGAAGTCACAAATTTTAAACCTTGATCAAATACAAAGGAAAGCACTAGCCTGGGGCTGGTTAACCTTACGGAAGACTATCATGTGCCACATAGTCAATTTGATGCTTGTCAAGGAACTCCGGAGTGATTACCCATGGCGCATCTGGAATAACTTCATCGACCCACCTGGAGCAAGTACAATTCAAAATATTCACACACTGTAATGCACTAATACCACAGTGAAAGAAATTAATTGAACTGAAAATGAAAAGTTCCAATATACTGTAATCAGGAATTTAAAAGCAATTTAAGTAAGTCGAACAAATGGACGGAATTTATAAATTTTCTTTGGAAGATTTCAACCACTAGTTAGATTTTAAGAGACAACAAAAGCAAAGAAAACTGGAATTTATTAAGGATGAAGAAAACTGTTTTATTAGTAAAATATATTGGAAATAAAACCCATCCTCCAAAGCATAACTAGATGAAACAATACCACAGGTCTACAGCCATATATACAAATAAACTGAGGATTCCGAAATCCAATAATTTGGTCAGATCAGCTCAAAAAAAAAAACATAACATCTGAAATCAGCTATGAGATGCAACTCAAGAATCTCAGCAATAGGACAGGATATGAAAAAATTAACATGCATTTCTAATGGCATCTGAAATTTTCTATGGCCACAAAGGCACCAAAGAACTTTGAGTCTCCGACATTCCATATTGGCACGAATGTACTCAGTTAGCCAGTCATCTGAGTCCAAAAACACTAGCTTGAATAATGGAAACAAAAAAAAAAATGGCATATATAACTTGTCTGTACTCTAAAATCAAAACTATAATCTCATATGTATACTTTCACTTTAATGTATCATGGTCAGAAACCACACAATCACTTTCCCAGCAGTGTAGTGACAGATAGGCAAATAATTTTGAAACACAACACAAGCCATCAAACTAGATTCAATCAAAATCTAACCTGAAGCAACTATAATTATTAAGTTTAAAACCTATGCACTGATAATGTAAAGAGCATTTACACACTCAACCAATTAGAATGAGTAAACCACTATTTTAGTCCTTGAAAGTGTACAGTGCTATCACATTAGTACCTAAAACTAAAGAAATTTCAAACAAGTACCTGAAAGTGCAATCCGTCAATTACATTAGTCCAAGATTAAAAAAAAAAGTGACTTAAGTAATAATCTTAATATATATTTAGAGACCAAAATAACAGTAAGTGGTTAAACTTAGGACTTAAACAAAACAACTGAAAATTTCAGGAAGTTATATAGAATTTCCCTAGTTTCAGAGACTATTATGACAACATTATACACTTTCACAGACTACAACGATGGTTAACTCGGTTAGATATCATAGTGGAGATGACTTTTAAGGTAATTATTGTAAAAGTCAACAAAATTGTCATATATGACAATTCCTGATTGGTTGACCGTGTATAAACCCTTTATATTGTTTGTGTAAGTATTATTTATAGTGTGTTTGGATGAGATTCATGTAGAAAACAATCAATTATTTTTTTATGGGGAAGGCAAAGCAACTTCTACTTTTTCATGGTGTCACCATGATTTTGTGGGATAAAATTGATTCTTGTGATCCAAACACACTATTAATCAATTCTTTGATAAGATAGAAGTTTTTTCAGGAAGTGTAGAGTAAAAGTTGGAACATAAGCAACAGTGAGTCAAAAATTCAAAGCCCAAAAACGAAACGAGAGAAAGAAAAAAGAAAAAAAAAAAAACCTGCAGTGGCGAAGAGACTCATAGCGTTCCTTCTCAGTCATGACAGTTTTGCCTTTATACTTATGTGTGATCTCATCATTGCAGCATCCAACAAGGAGATAAGTGTTTGGAAAACTTCAATTAAGATAAAGCCAAAGGAATGAGAAAGCATGAACAAACTAACCAGATTGGGGGTTAGTTAGTTAGGTAGTTAGTATAGTGGAAGTCAAGTTTAGTCCATGAACATGCAGCAACCAACCCAGAAAGCAACAAAAGATGGGGTTGAACTCAAAATCATAAAAACGTGTTCTTTTCAAATAAAAAATGAAGTACATGGAGATGGGTAGAGAAAAAAAAAAGGGTGATTGTGAAATTACAGTTTTTTGGCTTGCTCGAGAGAACGGGCATGGCCGAAGTGAAAGAGATCATAAATCCCATCAGCATAGACTCGAACAGGAGGAGTTGGAGTTTCCTTATTTTCCACAACTTGGCACTCTTCTTGTTCTTCCATCACTATTTTTTCTGTGTCTGTGCCTGTGTGTGTGTGAAGGAATGAAGAAGAGTTCGTGTGCGTGCAAGTCAGGTCCAAGATCTGGCCACGATCTTCCCAAACCATTTGGTTTGGACCCACCTCAGACCCGCCCAACCAGATGATGGATGAAACGGATGGAAATGAACCTAAAATTTAATGTTCCTTTAGCTTTAGGAAAGAAGAAAAAGATGAAAGAAAAAAAAATAGAAATTAAGATTATTATATTTTGGTAGAATATGTTTTCAGCCTGCACTTTTTTTGTTATGCTTGGTCTTAGTTCCTGAACTTCAATTTTTTTTTATCAATTTGATTCTTAAATTTTTTTTTTTAAAAAAATGTTTTTGTTACTCCTCACAGTGAAAGTTATGTATGAAGATAGATTAAAACCATTGCTTTTATAAAGTTCATAATCAAATAGATCAAATTTAAAGAATGAGAGTTAATATCAATTTTCACTAAAAATATAAAAATTTAAAACATATTTTATCTTTAAGAATTATGTACTATAAAAAATTTAAACATTTTTAATATAAAATTATTTTATGTTAGCAGTACATAAGTATTAAACTTATTTTTAATAACTATAATACTTGGATATTTAGTTTTTTAGTAAGATCTGAAGGTATTATTAGTTTTAATAAATTTGCTCTTTTAAATTTATTATGATATTAATCTTTAATTTAAAATTTAGTCATATTTAAAAAAATTGTCTCATTCTAAGAACTAAGATTATTTTCATAATTTCTATGTGTGTGTTAGAATTGAATCATACTCATTGGATAGAAAATAAGATGATTTCCAAAGTTATTTGATTAAAAGAAAAGAAAAAAATGAAAAGGGAAAAGGAAAATTTTACTTGTTTAATTGTTTAAGAAAGAAGAGAAAAATAATAGGTATATAATATAAAATGACATAAATAATTTCTTCTAGTTTTTTTTTTCCGATTTCCCTCTTATGCAACATTTGTCACTCACCGACGGACGATTATTTCTATATTTGCAATGTCATGCTCTCTGTGAAACATGGGTCCCAATAAATTATGCCGTGGAATAAACTTCTATGATTGTATTTATTTGTATGCAAAGCCAAAATTTAATGGAATAGATTCTGAGTCTAGAATACTACTCTTTTTATATAACTAACCAAACATAATCCAGATTACACAATTATCATGTACATTGTGAAACATGGGTCCCAATAAAAATACCCTTTTTTCCAAGTGAAAGTTCTGAGTGACCTAAATTAGCTACCTAATTTACACATCTGTTGGCATCACCATAGACATGAATGACAACGGTCTTACAATCAGGGAAGTGGGAAAAGATTAAGGATACCAGTCAGGATAGGTAGAATGAGTGGCATGGAGGAAATCCCAAGTTAATGCAGTTGAATGGGTGACATGGGTATTTTTAGTAGAAATTTATTTACCAACTTCAATAGTATTCTTTTAAGTAAAAATCGAACAAGATTTATAATAACTCATGTTCAATCAATTTTAATAATATTAATTATTAACAACTTCAAATTAAAATATATATATATATATAATTAGAGAAAGATTGTGTTACCCATTTATTAATTGAGTTACTAACAAAAGCAAACAGCTCTTTTAAATGTGAGGTCATATTAAAATTTTATAATAAAATACTTAGCTTTTTTTATAAATAAAAAATTAAACAAGGATGTCAACGTTTTCCCTCTGTACAAAAAATAGGGATGTGATGTCGACATGCAAAGTAGATATGGACAATAGGCACTACAATGTTGGATCGATGATGAGTTGGAATCTATTTGTTGGCATTTGCTTCTTACACTCCCAATATTTTAATTTGCACTTTCAACTTCAATTGTATTTTGAAAAGTTCATTTCAAAATGAAAAATTTATATTTCTGTCACTTTCCAAAATGCAATGCAAAATAAAGATGCAATAGGGGAAGTGCAACATGTGCAAAAGCCTTATTTGTTTTGGACTTCGCAAAAGGTGAGATAGGTTTATATTTAAAAGTTTAAAATTTTTATTTTTATTTATGTCGAATTTTATCAAGTTTGGAGAAATCGGCTAACCCACAACACCATTTTTTTACAATTTTAATTTACTTACACATTTATAATAAAACGTATTAAATTATTAATTATACTTTAACTAAAAATGTACAAAAATAAAAAATAACAAAGAAATAAAAAATTAAGAATTAAATAATATATTTATTTAAGTAGAGAATCTTTTATGGTTCATTTGTGAACGGAGAATGAATTATCCTTATCATGAACAAAAGTCTATAATTCTTTTACAGCTTCTGTTTTAGTTTGGATTTTTTTTATTCTTGATCTGTTCTCCATTATTGAAGCAGTTAATGACACACTATCGGGTCCTCATGGATAAAGGAGTGTATGTTCTGGTAATTGCTCCTCTTTTTTTAAGCATTGATCTGCATTCAGAATTTCAGATTTACTCTCCAATGGATAGAATATGTCTTTGCGTTTCGATATATTTTTTATGGATGAATTCACTAAATTTGAAAGTACTAATTGGTTCCTTTGATGTAGAATCAAGTGTGAAAAACGGAAATTATCACTAAATTTGCATCTAATAAAAGCTTGAGATTTGAGTAATTGGCGGCATAAAAAAAAAAAAATCGACATTGAAAAGCTTAAAATATAAGACAATAATGACCTGTTATTTCTAGAAAATTCTTGAGCATTTAGAAGAAAAATACATTTTGACACTGCATCACAAATGGTTCAGTTAACGGAAAAGTCATGGAATCAATCGAATTTGAAATTAAAGAAATGCTACTGTCTTAAGATCACACTGGGAAACTCATAATTTGTATGGTCGCAAAGAAAAGTTTTTTTGACTTAGGAATTAACATTCCAAGTTCTAGGATCAACTATAGTAACATGAATTTATAGGGACTGAAAATGCGTGCCTCCCTCTCTAAACAGCTCCAGTCATGCAATTGTGTTTGAGCTAGCAGAAATTTCCTGGCAGAAGCATTATAACAAAAATGATTAGTCCAAACGGGCAAAGAATGTACAAAGCTTCACTCAGAAGTGTGAACTTCAAATCATGAAGCTTAGTGGTTTATAAAAGTGGTACGTGACATGTACTATTGACCAAGGGCATATAACAAGCCTAAGTACTATGAATGTGAGTACCTTAGTGCAAATATATATATAATGGACATCCGGATTCTGTCCTAGGGCTTCCTCCACAGAGCTTCCATCATCGTTAAGTGGAACCGGTTTTGTCAGCTCCCAAACTGGATTATCAGATTTCTCTTCTGAGGCAAGTTTCTCTGCATATAACATGACTAGGGCTTAATTTATACTCAACTGTGAATGCACAAAACTAAAAATGCATATATACTTGATTCAAGAGTAGCAAATTAGCAATTTAGTAAGAAACGCTTAAGTAGGATGCTTTAAGGGGAAAAGATTAATAAAGCATTTGTCATACATCAAAAGCCAAATGGCAATGCCTCATACACTAAACCAGCAAGGAACTAACCACTAATTCAGCAAATCCCCAATCCCCACAACAATAATACATTTTAGTTTGCAAGTATTACTCATGTGGGACTTTTGAATTACTACTACAGAAGTAAATGACACAACTGGCAAAACTAGAAGCCAGTAGACACACATGAAAGATATAGAACAGAAAAGGTTTAATAGGTTCATAAAACTTGGAATAAAAAATCACATTGACATTAAGATTCAAGCCAACCTATCACATGAAGTTTTATTGTCCAAGAGCATGATTCCCGTAGCAAATGCAGGCGATATAGTGGAGCTCCATATGTAACCTGCAATTATTACAAGCATTCAAGGCTGATCAGGTGAAATGCAAAGACACATTCTATCCATATTGGAGAATGCAGATCAATGCTTAAAAAAGGAGGAGCAATTACCAGAACATACACTCCTTTATCCTTGAGTACCCTATAGTGTGTCATCAACTGCTTCAATAATGGTGAACAGATCAAGAATAAAAAAAATCCAAAATAAAACAGAAGCTGTAAAAGAATTATAGACTTTTGTTCATGGTTTTATTATACCTCCAAATCTCCTCAAGCATTTTTGTAGCATTCTGCCTTGAATTATTTCCACACTACAAACAAAAACATGCACCAAGCAAACTATATTAAATAAGACTTGTCAAACATACAAGCATTTCAATGAGCATTACCATCACTACACTCACCAAGATAGAGTCAAGAGTCCCTGAAAAACAAAAGCAAACAGTATCAGCACAATCCACTGTCCAATGGGCACAAATTAAAATAAAAACATATAAAAAATTATAATAAAACAATAAGCACACCTTTGTCAATAACAGCACCAAAAGACCCTGATTCAAAATCACTCATATCTCTGGCATCCATTTTCATAACTGCCCAATTATTAAGGATAGTTCACCCTCAACATTGTCATTACCATCTCAAAAGTTAAAATCAATTAAAGTTCACAATTTCTAAAATGAATTTAATTAAAATATACTAAAAAATGTTATCCCATCACAAATTACCATCACGTAAGATAAGTTTGTCGAAAGCCGTCACAATTCACAAGGATAACATCTGATCAGTTGATAATGTAAAATAAATTAAACTCATTTATAATTCCATAGCATGGAAAATTGGCACAGCTAAATGACAAAGCAGGAAGGATACATTTCAATTTGGGGCAATCTTGGTGTTTGGTTTTCATAGCTTTAATGACAACCGAAGATATATCAATGTTGACAACATCCGTGTAACCGCCATCAACCACCATGCCTTCGCTGAACGCTGCAAGCACCCCAACATCAAAATCATTTTTTTATATTCAAAAACCAACAACCCCCAAAACATAAAAATCTAATCTTTATCCAATCCAAACAAAAGGGTAGGTACCCTTTAACGAGATCTGAAGAAAAAAAATCAAAAACAGAAAAAAGAAAAAGATGGGCATGAATGGAGTGAAGAAGAACGTGCCTGAGTTGCCACAACCAACAACGAGAACGGGTTGGGTAGGAGGGACATAAAGGTTGATAATTGGAGCCAAAGTGAGGTACTTTTGGTACCAATCAAAGGGACCAGGTTCGTTGGAGTAGCGGTTGTCCCAGTACCATGGTTCACCGTAGGCTTGGGTACTCGTTGTCATCACTATTCACTCACTCTCTCTCTCTTTGTTGTTGTTGGGGGATTTGAATAGAATCTTCTTCAAGTGTCTGTGACTCCTATTATTATCCAATGAATGATGAATGCCTTATGAGGCAGATGTTGCAGTCACGAGTTTGTTTTTGTTCCGAATCTTGAAAGGGAAATGAAAATGGAACAAGATGGGGGAAGAAAATCAAGAAACGAAAGCAACATCTAGTTCTATGACGTGGCATGCCACATTGTGGTGAGTGATTCTTGTGGTGTCCGGCACTATAATTACATTCTCTTACGGAATAAATAAATAATTTTATTGGATTAATGATGTTTATAGAATGATTAAACTAACATTTTAAGAGTTTAATATTTTATGTATTATTAATATAAAATATTTATATTTTAAAATAATTGCTGATATAATTTTTAAAGTGATAGTTATTATAAAAAATTTCAAATATTATCATGTTAGTATAGCAGCTTGTAATTGAATAATATATTTTTTATATTGTGAGTTTATAAATTATTTATTTATTTTTGTTTGTAAATTTAGTTCTCCAATTTATTAATTTACAATGATTTAATTTTTTTAACCATGTGATTCGGGACAAGTAATTAATACCGTTAAGGTTTTAATACATTGAAATTAAGATTAAATCTTTTATACAATAAAATTTATCTTTAGCAGAAATAATTATTATTTAGGTTTTATTTATTTTTGATCAAATTTTAAATTAGTTAAGATTTATTTCTCCTAATGAACTTAAAGATTAATTAAGAAAATAAAAATTATTTAATTTTATATTTAACATCTTCATAATAAATTTATTATGTTAATTTGATTAACTCCATATGTGAAAATAACTTACTTGCCATAAAGTTAATCAATTTAGAAACTAAATTATATTCCTAGAAGTTTTAAGAACCAAAATCAATATGTATAATTATATTTTCTTCCTATCTTATTATATGAGTATTTTTTTCATTGTATGTATTAATAAAAATAATGTAATTTATATGCATTTTATATAGTTTTTTTAGAATGCATTTTATATACCTATCACTTTATATATGCATCACTTCAATCATTTGATTATAATGAATTCCATCCAAATTTTGGCATTATTGCACTGTCATATTGACGCTCCTAATGTAAAATGCGAAGTAAAGCATACATTACTGTTGAATAGTTATTTTGATTAAAACTTGGTTCATTTCGCACCATATTTAGTTTTTATTGGTTAACAGAATTAGCTTAAGATAATTATTAAAGTGCTTTTTTTTAATCGATTACAACATCTAGTAGTTAACTATTATAAAAAAATCATGTTGAACGTTATACCAGATTCGAACCAGTCTCTTATGCTACCAAACGACCAAAACTGTTGATTATTAAAATGATTTATAGTCAAAAGAAATAATTAATTTTGTGAGCTATAATAATCTACTATAATATTGTAATGATATTTTCCATTAAGAAGATTCAACATAGTAAATAAATAACTAAATTCCTTAAACATATTATTAGAGTTTGATTTTTAATTATGTGAATAGAAAAGATTTGAGAGACGTAAGTTTTGTCAATAATCTTTACACTTCAAAGAAAATTTAATCTCCAATTATCAATTGAATATTAATAATAATATAAAGAGAATATGATGTTTTGATATATACTATTTTATTTCTATACCTACATTCATAAATTATTATTTTATTTTTATAATTATCTTCACAGATCTTCCACTTTCTTCTTATTTTTTTAAAAAAAAAAACATAAGAAAACCATTTCTGCTTTCCCCTATTAATAATAATAATAACGACACTTTCCTATTCCAGCTTCAAATTATATCTAAGAATATGTCTCTATCTCGCCGATAATCACGAACTGGTTTGCTAATAATAAGTAACCAAATGTCGTTTGTTTGAGCAATTGATGTGCTACCTTTGATGTGATGCACATTACGCGGCACCAATGGACAAGGCAAGATCAACATCTGTCTGATTAATGTGGCCACTGGCTACCACCCAAATTACGACTACGATTAACAAAAAAGGGAACTGAATTTGTTAATCCAAAATGCTGTATATTTCTCACATTTATTTGGAGACTTTGTTGTTTTGGTTTAGTAGTGAAAGACCCAGTTGTTTCATTTATTGTGATTGTTTATTGCAACTTGCTTGTTAGCTTCTATGAATAGCAATTGCTTCAAAACATGTAATCAAATGATAATTACAAATTATCTCATGTTTTAAAAACTAATTTGGACTGACCAGTCCCAAAGAAACGGATATAACCAATCCACTATGATGTCGTCGAACCGATTTATAACCGAGTTTAACCAGCATGAACTGATCTCAAACTAATCGGATTTTCCTTTTTTTCGAAATCATTGAAATTATCATTATAAAACTATGTAACTTTTATTTTCATCAGCAAATATTATCTCGATTTCTATTTACAAAAATCAATTAACTAATTTATCAAAATTGAATAATTGATTTAAGTTATAACAATAAATTTACCCTAAATTCAAATATTTTTCTAAAAACATCATTGTCATTAAATTTCTCTCTCTCTCTCTCTTTTATTTAATTAGAGACATGTTGGTCTAAAAATAAATAAGCGTAAATAGTCATTCTTGTTATTGAATGTGTAGAACGCTGACAAATTCATCCAAAGATGAAAATTCAAATTTTAGTCCCTGAAAATGTAAAAAGAGTGACAAACTTAGCATTTTGTTAACTTCTGTCTCTTATCGTTAATAAAAGAGCTTACCTGACATAAAGAGATGAAAATGTCACAAAAATGATTGTCAACAATGAATATTTATTTTGGATATATTCTATTGTGACAAACAAAATATGGCTATTAATCAATATTATGGTATTATTATATTTCTTTTTACTTATGTTTGCTTCCTTATTATTTTAAATGATTATTGTAATATTATTATTATGCTTGCAACGATAAAAAAGGAGGAAATATTTATCCTTAAATTATATTTTACTTTTAAATGAAACAAAATTTGTGTTATGACAAATTAGTCCAATAGAAATGTACCGACATTTTGGTCCAACAAAAAATTACTGACATTTGATCCAATGGAAAATTATTGACATTTTAGTCAAATGATTACTTAATGACATATTGATCAAATGAAAACTTATTGATATTTTGGTCCAAAAAAATTACTGATATTTTAGTTCAATAGTAACTTACTGACATTTTTGTCCAATAGAAAATTACTGATATTTTTGTCTAATGGTAGGGTTGGCAAAATGGGCCTGGCCCATAGGACCAGCCCGCTTAGCCTCAAAAAAAACGCGGGCTGGGTTGATAATTTCAGCTAGCAAATCAAAAGCGGGGCGGGCCAGCCCGGCCCGTAAAATTGCAGACCAAACGCGGGACGGGGCGGGCCAGCCCGCTGGACTAATATTATTTAAAATATTAAATATTAAATTAAATAGATACATTTAACATATTTTGAAATATGTATATTCTTTTAATTTATACTCTTTTGCACTCTCATAATTAACTTTTAAGTTTTAATATTAAAATATTTATGATAATGATACTTTCAAATAGTCTTTCATTACTAACATATTATACTTTGGACAGTTTACATCTGTAAATTCCATTTGCAAATTGTGTAATTTTGTGAATTATCACATGACATCATTTATTTAACATTAATTTTAAATTATTTGCTTTTATTTAACTTTGTGTTTTTTTTAATTATCATATTTGTATTTTTTAATAATTTTTTTGTATTTCTTTTTAAAATTAACTTTTTTATTTTTTTTAATTTTTTAGGCGGGGAGGCCCGCTGGCCCGCATTAAAGCGGGACGGACTAGCATTTCCAGCCCACTTTACAAAAGCGGGCCGGGCCAGCCCGTCCCGCATTTTTTGTGGGCCAGCCCATTTGCCATCCCTATCTAATGATAATTTACTAACATTTTCATCAAAAATCTATTCAACAACCATGTTGACAATCATTTTTGTGACATTTTCGTCTCTCAATATCATGTAAGTTCTTTCATCAACAGTAACGGACGGAAGTTAACAGAACGAAAATTAACAGAAGAATGTATTTGTCACACTTTTTACACTTTCGGGAACCAAATTTTGAATTTTCATTTTTGCACCCTATATATTTAGGAACGAAAATGATTATTTACCCAATAATTAATACATGAGACAATATAAATTAGATCTTATATAAAAGATGAAATAACTTTAAAAAGTTAGATCTTATAAATGGTAACAACAGTAATAAAGAGTATTTCATATTGATCGAACATTATAAATAAATTGAAAACTTTGAATAATATAACATGAATGTGTGAAAAAATAATTATGCTCGTGCTGACGTGACATCACTTCCTAGCTGAATTTGATGCCTAGCAAAATTAGTAACAAAAGAGTTTCACACCAATTTTGCAAAGAATTTTTCATACAAAATGTTTACATTGATCATCCCGGTATTCAGTGAAATTTAATAGTTCTCTTCTTTCATCATTACAATTCCAATAGAGGTAGTTAAACAGGAGAAATTGTAAAACACAAATCTATTGTCAAGCCACAGGGCATAAAAATTAATGGACCTTTTACCAACTAGCTTTTGCAATTTAAGGAACAGAAGATATTTCTATAGTGCCTATCAGGCTATGGCTTATGTTTCAAAGAAACGAAGTTCTGCCATAAATTCTTGGCGTTTGGGGCAATACCATGCAACTGCTTTTGCTGAACCAAGTACTAGCTTTTGCAATTTAAGGAACAGAAGATATTTCTATAGTGCCTATCAGGCTATGGCTTATGTTTCAAAGAAACGAAGTTCTGCCATAAATTCTTGGCGTTTGGGGCAATACCATGCAACTGCTTTTGCTGAACCAAGTACTTGCAATGCATATTCCAAAGCAAATACTGGTTCCGGTGCATGTATCAGCCAATCAGGGTTCTTCAGATCAACTGTAATTCCAGAATCAACTCTAAAACTGACGGGACCAACAATCTGCAAGATATACATAAAAGGTGTTTGGGTTAACATTACAGCAAGCATTAAGAACCAGATGCTTGAACAATTTTGCAGTGCAAGATTTGAATCAACAAATAAGAAGAGCACAGATAGAATGAGACAGAGGACGAGACCCCGAGAGGCAGGATAGCGAAATTGAATTAAGAAATTTGATTCTTTTTAATAATCATAGCACACTTTCACTTATGAACAAACAAAAGGAAACAGTATAAATAAGAGCAAGTCTCTTTAGCAACTTTTTTACAAAGCAGATTTGGTCCTGTTTGGATAAAGTTCTTAATAAGAACTCGTAGGAGAAGAAAACAAGGTAAAATGAATCAACGTTCTTCTACAAGTTAAAATCAACTTATGGTCTTTAACTTAAATAGGAACTCTCTCATCTAACTTCTACAAAAATTGAGTTACATAAGTTGATTTTAACTTATGGGATAAGTTTAAGTCATTTTATCTTTTTATTTTCTTCTCCTATTTTATGCAAATAGAACCAAAATGTCTTTTTAAGATGAAGCTTACTAATCAGCAAAATTTTTAAAACACTGAAATCAAGCAAATTTGTGAAGAATTGATGGTACCTGCTGCTGAAGTGATAGTGTAGCATTGGGTAAAATCGCCTGAACAGCATCCATGCTGGGCTTTTGAGAATTGAGAAGATCTTGTGTTAGACCAGTTGCGGCTGAAAGAAATTTGAAACCAGAAGGAAAATCCAGTCGGGCCTGAAATCGGGTAAGATCTAGAAAAAGCCTTTGGAAATTTCCATGTTGGGCTGTAAATGAAACGGATGCAAATATATCTGCCAGAAAGGAAGACTTTATTCCAGAAGCCTGGAGAAAAAATCCTGGACTACCATCTTCTACTTGTGCTCTTGCCGAATTATCCCCAAAAGCAGTGGTTGCAGCAGCACCTTAGCATTAAAGAACTCAAGGAAATAATAAGCATACTCAAAAGTCAAAAAGAATTCACAGCTTCAAGTAATATGGAAATACTTAGAGGTCAATGATCCTCGTGATCAGTGCGGTGCCAATGTATTTGATTAGTTATTACTCTAATTATTATACCGTTTGTACCCACTACCTAAGTCATACATCCTAAAGGCTCTCAATTCCTTTCATCCAATGATAACAAAAACATGAATTTGAAATGATAAGAAAATATCTGACAGTTTCCTCCCTTCTTCACTAGGCAAATGAATAGTTATCTAAAGTTCACAGCCAAGCATCCTTTTTATTGGGACTCTAGAATGTGTTGGTAAAAAATGTACAAACAAGGAGAAAATTTACCAATAATCCCCGAGGCTGACACGTGAGGATTTGATAGAAATATGTCATACGGTTGCACTAATTTCAACTTTTTAGCTTCACTTCTCCAAATATCAACTTTTTTCCTGTAAGAAAAGGCACTTTTGAAGGCCAAGCCAGGAAGTAGAGTAGGTGGTGGTACTCTATCATTTTGATTTTGAACATTTTCAAACTGCTTGGGTGACCCCGAAGTGTAGCGTGCAGACAAATGGTAAGCGGTGGAAGAATCACTGGTAGTCACAGAAGCAAGATCAACTGCCATTGAAAATGGTACGTCCCAGTAATTACCAGTCGTATCAACAAAAAGTCCAGGATAAACTGCCTCCACTGTTAGATCATGATCTGGAAACTACAACCACACACCAATATAATTTTGTATTATTAGTAAAAAAGACCAAAATCTAGTTCAATTCATGTTAGAACGTGACCACAGAACAAAAGAAAGTAGATCATTGGTGTAATTCAGATTAACATCAGTGACAAGGTGGGTAGCTAATGTGGGATATATAATCAACTGATCATTGCAAAAGCCATCTTTGGGATGCAAACTTCATCCCCAGATATTGCATCCCCAGATACAGCAATTCATAATAACCAAATTCTTAGTAACTTCAACAAAAAAAAATTACAGTACATAACAATAAAATGGCCCATTTAACAGGTAGTTCCTCATCCAACACGACTGCCATAAAATTCTAGAACAACATACTTGCAGTAAACATTAAAAACCATCAAGAATAAAAACGCTTAGAAGTTAGAAATGCATAAGAGGATATGTTCAAATGCTTACCTTATGATGAAAGACTGCTTTCCCACGAGGCTTTTCTGTGTCTTCATATGCATCTAAGCCAAAAAGTAAAGTATCATCCATCCCTAACTGGAACTCTGAAGAGATACCCAATGCATACAAGGATTTATCCTGTAGATGTCTCCCAAAGGTTTTCAGCCAAGAGGAAAGCTCCTTTGGCTTCTCCTTACTGCTCTTAACAGAGGAAACAAACCTCTGCAAATGGAACTGACCCAGTAAAAATACAAACCTGCAAAACTCTCACCTGAATATCAGCCACCATAAACCCCACCAGAATTGACAGACACACACAATTCACTTATGATGAAAACACACAACCAATAATTACAACAACAAAGCCTTGTCCCATTAGGTGAGGTTGGCTACATGAAGCAAACGGCTCGGTTAAAGACCAAATATTTAAAGATATTATTTAGGCTAAAACATAATTTTGGTCCCTCATTTAAATTTTATTTCAGTTTGGTCCTCTAACTTTAAAAAGTTTCACTTTGGTCCCCTTAAATGTTTTTGTTAGACCAAGTTGATCCTTTTGTCAGTTTATCATACTAATCTGGTAAACTTGGTGACACATGACAAACTATGATAAATGCCATACCAGATTATAATGTCTGTCAGCAAAAATTAACATCAATAGTGCAAAAAACTGATGGAAGGACCATTTTTGTCTTACAGAGACAGTTTAAGACACCAAACTGAAACATTTTAAACTTAGGGAACCAATACAAAACCAAAAATTCAGACACCAAAATTATATTTTAGCCTATTATTTACCATGACATCCCTCTTAAGAACTTCGTTCTTGTCGGTGTACCTCCCCTCCTCCTTTTCGCACCACTATGCAATTGTTTTTTGCTGGATAAAATAATTTAGGTGAGTTGGGTCCCGGGGGCTCAGCAGTGGCTATAGTAGGCCTCAAGACTCAAAGAGCGCTTACTAAGATACTTACACATTACCTACCATTAAGGTCCTTACATCCACAGCAGGAATCAAACTAACGTCCTTGTGGGATATGAGTTCGTTCCTTATCAACTAGACCAACCTTTGTTGGCACACCCCTATGCAATCCATTCTCCACACAACCAATAATTAGCATCACTAATTGTACTGATGAAACATAATTGCTGACTTAGTTAATCATTCCCATAGCAGCAAAACCATCCAATACAAAATGCAACACAACTATGTCAAAAAAAAAGGGGCGAAATTGATAACAAGATTGAAACTTTAAGAAATGGGGGGTGTGAAGGAGGGGAGTGAAGTTAAGTTACCAGTTATCAGAAAAGGGGAGGGTGAGAAGACGGTGGAGAGAGAGGCCGTGGGGTTTGGCGCAGGAGGGAATGAGAGGGGCGTGCATGAAACGGTGCATGAATTGGAGCTGTCTGGGTCTGGAAAGCCTTGTCCCTCGCGAGAGAGACAAGGGAAGAGGGTCTCCAGGGACGGAACATGCCAACCCATCAAGGGTTTGGGGAGTTGAAATGTCCAAATCCCAGAACCCTCCTCCGTCCATTACCCATCTCAGTTTTCTCATAGTCATCACAGTTCAATCCAATGGAAATGGAATGGAATGAATGAATGAATCAACTGTTTCTTCTTCTTCTTCTTCACTCACTCTTCTACTATCTTTTTTCACACTCACTCTTCAGTCTTCAGTCATAGTCAGCCACCCAACTACAGTCATCATGTTATCAATACTTAAACCAAAATAATGAGAGAAATGAGAATTAGCCAACATTAAGAAAGATTGGAGATAGTGAGATACAGAGATTAGAATAGAACGTTTGAAGGGCCTGCAATAAGCATCGTTTATGCGCGAATTTTGGAATTCTATGGTCGTCTGGTCTGGTTTTAATATATAAAAATAACGATATATAGCCAAATTTATCTTGGAAGGCATAAATCGTGATATATGATAGATGAAAAATATAAATTTAATTTTTGCAAATTACAAAAAATGTAATAATTAGTATTTATGTCATTTTGATGAGATCATTTTGTTATTAAGTTAAAATATTTAAGAACTAATTTGATAATAAATTATATTTTTTTATAATTAATTTGACATTTTAAATTTTAAAATTGAGAGATCATTTTGTCATTAATATCTATAGGACTAATTTGTCGTACTTTTTAAATGTTCAAATGATCAAAAGGGAATAATTCCTTTTGGAATTTATCAAATGGGGACAACTTTTAAATTAATATTTAAATAGGGGTAAGTTGTATAATTTTTTATGACTTCTAATCATGAAGTCAAAAAAATTGAACAACTTTAATTTTCATTTTTAATTTTGAGCAAATTACACTCAAATTCATTGAGAATAACATTTATTACACTCAATCTCACTCCTTTTCTTATCATACACAAGACTCCATTGTTTTTTTATCTTCATTACACTATAACTCCCTGACCCACTAACACTATCAAACATAACGAGAAAAATGAGAAAGAAGTGAGGATATAATGGTGTCACTGTCCCATTGAAGGTGACATTGTCATATTTGATGAAATAGTTGTCAAGCTATAACATGTCGTCGCAAGAGGTGAAGCAAAGGTTGTTGAGTTGGGTGACCGCGTGTGACACGCATTGAGAGCACTTGTCATTTGTGAGGTTGTCACGACACTGGAAGAGGCCGTAGACAGCGTCGGAGGAGGCAGGGACAGTGAAGTTGTTGTGATTGGCAAAGGTGACGAAGTTGACGAGGGAGGTGAGGAGCAAGTTGACATTGTTTTCATAGATGAAACTCGACGTGAACTTAGACTAGGAGCAAACTTACACGAGAGTGATAGGAGTTCTTAGGGCATTTCACAAAAAATTAACACGGTTAGTATCCCTGACTATTTAGGAGACAAAAGAAATGTAATTTTAGGAAAGAAATGCAAGTGTAATAAGTGCTAGCCTTAGGGAGTACAAGTGTGATTTGGTCTTTAATTTTTTATATGATCTTTTACACTTCAAAGTTGTTCTAATTTTTAATTATTTATTTGAAGTCGTAAAACATTTAACGATTTCAAAATCGTGCTAATTTTTTAAGAAAAATTTAATTAATTTTGAACAAACTCTAAATTAGTTTAATTTATAGTTGTTTTATTTAATATTTAATATATTTCTATATTTTTATATATATTATTTTATTTAATATTTTCTATATATTTTTATATTATTTAATTTAATATTTTCTATATTTTTGTTACTAATGTTAAGGGTTATTATTTGTTTTATAAATTAGAAAAAATAATGTAAACAAAAAACTTAAATTTAAATAAAAAATAAAAAGTACTACACATATTTGTTTAAAAAAATATATTAATAGTAAAATGATGTTTCACAACGAGTTTATCTGGATACGCGTCGAGGTCTTTCATCTTATACCAACGTGTTTAGTTTGTACTATTTATTTTATATTAATTTATTATATTATTTTTATTTTAATAACTACTTTTATTACTAAATTATTTTTTGTTGTTAATATTAAAATAATTTTATTAAATAAAATTAATTAATAATACAGTACAAAATTATTAGTTTACTTAATAATGATAAATGTAAAAACTAATTAAAAATATTTAATATTATTTAATAAATTTTAAGTTAATATAACTAAAAATATTTAAAAAGAATTTAATAGTTTGACTTTGAAGTCAGAAAAGATTTTATGACTTCATATAAAAAATTTTAAAAAAAGTAAAGTAGCCAATTTTTTACGACTTCATAACTAGAAGTCGTAAAAAA
The DNA here is from genome assembly GCA_007407185.1 of Glycine tomentella. Taxonomy (NCBI): domain Eukaryota; kingdom Viridiplantae; phylum Streptophyta; class Magnoliopsida; order Fabales; family Fabaceae; genus Glycine; species Glycine tomentella. Next base: position 1,043,885 of record PYAF01005739.1, read on the forward strand.
TCCTACTACTTACCCTTATTTGTGTATTAATTCAAAATTTGCACCCATTTGGTAAATTCCAAAAGGATTTACCCCCTTTTGGTCATTCGGCCCTTTTTGCACATTCAAAAATTAAATTTAAAATTTTCATATTTTGGGAATTAATTTATCAGCGCCTCACACTTTTAAGGACAAATTTTATTATTTACCTTAAAAGTAATTAATGTATGGTTAAAATTTAAATTAAATCGATCTTTAGTGGATTTTTTTTAAATAACTCTTAAATGGATTTTAAAACTATGTTTAATTTTATAGTCAAGAAATAAATTAACATAATGGAGAAGCTAATAGCTATTATGAATTTATGATTCAATTTTAAAGATGGCATTTACTAAAAATGTGATTTATGTATAATAAAAAAAAAACAATATCAATATAACTTCAAGGTATTCATCGAGAGGAGTAAAATAAAGTTTAATATGTTACAATAATAAAATACTGTAAAGATGATACAATAATGTAAATTTAACCAATAGCCATATCATATTATCATTGGGGTCTTCATTGAATGAATTAGGACAGTTTTAGTTTAATTTCTGTAAAATCTAGAATATTGATAGCGATTTTGTTTAGACTAGAGCCAAACCTTACCAAAACTAAATAATGAATGAGGTTAAGATTGAATCAACCCAATTGTTAACATGATATAAAATTTAACATTATGTACAATTAAACTATGGAAATAAATAAATAAAAACTAAAATTAAAATATATTCTCTGATATACATTTCAAAACAAATAATATTAATATCAAATGTATAATATGTTATATAAAATATTATTTAGTCAACAAGTCATATTAATATATAATTACTAAAATAGTATAAATTTTGAAAGAATGACAAATTCTCAAATGTAATATAAACCCATCACTAGCACATATCGCACATCTTTTGTATTTAACTATTAACAATATGTTTAGTTCACGTTATAACTAGTGCAATTACTAACAGAAAAGATAAAAGAAAAATGAAGAGCAAATGCTATGGAATCCAGCATGATATATAAGGAGTGATGCTGGGATGCAAGACAATGTATAGAAGACAAAAGATAGCATTCTCTTTTTTAAGAAAAATATACACTGCTCCAAATGAAGCAAATCAGAACACCCATTCCATTCTTGTTTTCAGTGTAGCTATAATTATAAACAATAGCCCCAACTGAGGTGCAAAATTTACACTAGAAAAAAGAAATACGAGTACATTACAGAAAAACCAACAGATCTTGGCTTAATGTTTGATAGATAATAATCCTTTTTCTCATTCCTTTGCAACAAGACTTTGAAAAATAGTCATATGTTTGTTGCCTGCATGTTTAGAGAAGCATTGAAGAATCAACAACATTAGCTCTGATGGCATCTATGCAAAAAAAAATCTCAATAGTAACAAACAGCTAGTTAATTGCACATCTGTTTGCTTTCTTGTGATATACAAGATAAACTGACAACATTTTGCCTATAATTTCCCCAATGGCAATACTAAATCAGAAGTCTGATATTTGCAAGCCATAGGCCACAAAATAGATCAAATACAATTCAATCACATTATATTTACACATTTGTTATGGTCTCTCTACACCATACCGTCAATCATCACTGTCACTGATAGAAAATATCGAACCCTTCATTTGAGATTTGTCCTACAGTAATTTTCTATCCTTAAATCTGCAGAAAGAAAGTGTAGGATCATACTTAGTGATAGAAACCCCAAGACTACATGAAGTGGCAAGAAGACAATTCCCAATATTTTCGTCCCCTGATAGAAGATGTTTCCCAACTTTTGATTTTCTATTTTTGCCACCTGATTTAACATGTTTCCCAAAATTTGATTTTTCTATTTTTGCACCCTTATTTTATGGAAACCGAGTCAACATGCAAGACATGTGGGGGTGTTTTGGGAGTGTACTGTGGCAAGGAATCGCTTTGTCTCTTCGAGCAACTGTGTTCTCTGGTGTTTGAATGAACTTCAATCTCACTATGAACAGCTTTAGATGAAATATCTGAGTTTGAAGAGCTGCTAAAATTGTCAATCCCGTTGAAACTTGAAAAATATTTATGGATTATACCTGTGACTGACATCACTTGTGTTGACAGCTTACTGAGACTGGATTGCATCGATTAGTATGCAACTCAACCACATTTTCAACTTTATTCTCTGGCATTACATCTGAACTCTTATTGGCCATACCAGTAGATTTGTCTCCAAATCTGTTGGGATATCTATTCCAGAGGCTGCATTCTGCGCGTGATTTTCATGAGAAATCCTTTTTTTTTGTTCTGCTTCTTTGAAACATGATTAGTAGTTTCATGCTTTTCCACAAAGCATGCATGGGGTTGGAACGCTTCCATATTCTTTTCCTCACTTTTGCATTTTGCCTTATCCTCACCATTGCAGGTCTTTAAGTCCTTATGTTTTGAAAGAACAGCTGCATCACCAGGCGGACACAGAATGCACAAACGCTTTAAATGCTTCACTTCCACATGAAGAAACCATGTTCCTCTCATTGCAGGGAAAGCATACTTTAAAGGGAAGGAATCAGGCAGGTAGTAGAAGCATGGTTTTCGCTTCACCTAGAAGAATATACAGTAACTCAAACTCATTGTTGCAGAAATTCATAAAAAAGATGCATAGATACTAAACAGAAACTAAAGTACCTATCATTAACCCATTAACTTGGATCTCTCCTATATCTGGTAATCAACTGTAAGTGTGCTTTCTCAAAGTCTCCTGCAGAACAATCATTGCACAAATTATTTTTCGTGTCATAACCTAACAACTCCAGGTTAAACTGCAATTTCATCACTGCCCAGTTTTTTCATTTTTTAAAGTTTGTGGAAGATATTGACAATGGTCAAGAATCAACAGTGCTCCAGACCATTATTTATATGGAAAAACTAACCTGAATAGCCAAA